>JBBPBX010058382.1:0-22124 GCA_038048925.1 Garcialebias charrua
TTAACTTCCACCTTATTTCTTAAGGCTGGCTGCTCATATCATTTCAGTCCCTGTGACCCACATCTTTAATCTGTCCAGAAGACAAAACTCATTCCAGATGCTCGGATGGGGCGGCCGTGGCGTAGTGGTAATGGCAGTCGTCCCCCGATCGGAAGGTTGGAGGTTCGAATCCCGGTTCCCCACACCATGTGTCGTTGTGTCCCTGGGAAAGACACTTAACCCTGAGTTGCTCCCGGTAGGACTGGAAAACGCCTTGCATGGCAATCTGCCGCTACCGGTGTATGAATGTGTGTATGAATGGGTGGATGGTTGGTATTGTAAAGCGCTTTGGGGCCCCTCATAGGGGGCTGGAAAGTGCTATATAAATAAGCTCCATTTACGATTTACCATTTACCATGCTTGGAAAACAGCCTTTGTTCTTTCTTTCATCCCTGATGCATCCTTACATTTCTATGCTGATGATACAGTTGTTTATTGCCGAGCTAAAACAGTAGCTAAGGCTTTCCAGTTTCTGCAATCTGCTTTTGACATCATCCAGTCAGATTTGTTCCGTCTCAAACTTGTCCTAAATGCTGATAAAACCAAAGGGATGCTTTTTTCAAACAGGAAGTCGGTCCCAGCAGTTCTTCCTCTGATTTTATCTTCAAATGGTGTCCCTATTGAGTTTGTTGATTCCTATAAATATCTGGGTATCCTGATCGATTCACATCTCTCTTTTAAACTCCACGTGGAAAACCTAGTGAAGAAACTGAAAGTTAAACTGGGTTTCTTTTTCAGAAACAGATCATGTCTAACACTGAATGTTAGGAAACACCTTGTATCTGTGACTTTCCTTCCCTCCATTGATTACGGTGACATTCTCTACATGAATGCTCCTACAAGCACCTGCAGATGTTGGATGTTGTCTATCATGGTGCATCCTGCAGATGTTGGATGTTGTCTATCATGGTGCACTAAGATTCATAACTGGTTGTGATTATCGTACCCACCACTGCACCCTGTATTCACTGGTTAACTGGACATCATTAACTTCACACAGACTCTTCCACTGGTACATTTTCATCTTTAAATCACTTCTTGGTCTGCTGCCCTCATACATCTCCTCCTACATGTCTTTGTGAGTGCAGCTACAGCGTGCGCTCTCAGGACATGATTACCTGCAGTGTTCCGTCAGTGAGGACTGAACTTGGAAAAAGGGCCTTCTCCTACTCTGCTCCTGCTTCATGGAATATCTTACAAAAAGATCTGAAGATCTCGACCTTGACTTCTCTAAATGGTTTTCAGAATCTGTTGGAATCCTGGCAAAAACCAATGCAGATTTGTTCCTGTCTTTGATTTTCTACATCTACTTTATAATCTGTCTGTTTTTCTACTTTGACATCTTTGTTTTAACTTGTTAAAAAAAACTGTATTTCTCTCTTATGTTTGTCTATTGTTGATTGTTCAAGTTAATTCTACTGTTGCTGTTGTCATCATTCTTTAGTTTGTAGACAGGTCTCTCTTATAAATGAGTCCTCGAGGCTCACTGAGATTAACCTGACTAAATAGAGGTTGAATGAAAAAAAAAAAGAATTGATTCAGCATTGCCAGGACTAGGAATCTAGATTCTTTAATGAATCAAAAAAAAAAATCTCCACCACTATTGCAGACTCTGTGTCTGTCCATTGTGGTGAAGAAGGAGCTGATTTGCAAACAAGAAGTTCTCTGTTTACTGGTCAGTCTATGTTCCTCCCCTCACCTCTGGTCATGAACTCTGGTAGAGACTGAAACAATGAGATCGTGGATCCAGGAGGTTGAAATGAGTTTCCTCTGCAGGGTAGCTGGACTCTCCCTTAGAGACAGCATGAGAAGTTCAGTTACAGTATTAGGAGAGACTCAGAGTAGAACCTCTGTTCCTCCACATCCAGAAGAGACAGTTGAAGTGGTTCAGACATCTGGTAAGGGTGCTTCCTGTGCGAATCCCTAGGTAGGTGCTTCAAGCATGTCCGACTGGGAGGAGACCTCAGGGAAGACCCAGGACACACTGGAGAGACCATGTCTCTCGGTTGGTCTGGGAACACCTTGGAGTCCTCCCAGAAGAGCTGGAAGAGGCTGTGGAGAGAGATGTCTGGACCTCCCTGACGTGATGCTGCCACTGAGACCTGAGATTGATTGATTGATTGATTGATTGATTGATTGATTGACTCATAAAGACAATCTGACACAGTAGTGTCTCATTCTTTGGAGGCACCAATAATAGAAGTTGCCCATCAGCTGATTCACTTCAGTTCAACATATTAAACCATCGTATTGTTTTTTCTAACACACCAAATCGACATATTTCATTATTATAAAATGAATAAATAAATAAATAAATATTTTACTGTCTGACTCAAAAAGTTTTCAAGGTTCAAGATTCTTTATTGTCATTCGTGTCACATGTGGTACATGAGGTGGAATGAAATTGTGGACTCAAGGTCCCAGTTACATTCAAAAATAGCAACAATATAAAATATAAAAAACAGTTTTCAAGTATCTAAGATATACACTAAACACTTCTTCTTCTTCTTCTTCTTCTTCTTCTTCTTCTTCTTCTTCTTCTTCTTCTTCTTCTTCTTCTTCTTCTTCTTCTTCTTCTTCTTCTTCTTCTTCTTCCTCCGGCTTTTCCCTTTTCAGGGGTCTCCACAGTGAGTCATCCTCCTCCACCTCACTCTGTCCTCTGCATCCTCTGTCCTCACTCCAACTACCGTATTTTCCGTTGTATAGGTCGCAGTGTCCTATACATAGTTCCCACACACGTGACGAGTATTGCGCAATACAGGGTTTTTCGCCACCCGTAAAGGCAGAAATGGCGGACAAACAGACTCGAGCTACCACAGCTAAATACAGTACTAGCTTGACCAAGGCACAAGAGCAAAATAGCAGTGGTCGGAGTTGAATGAGTTGGAGAAAGAAATCATGGCAGACGAAACGGACAACTTGTCACCACAAAGTTACTCTGATATCATTAATTATTTAATTACTATGAGGAGTGCACAACAAGGAGCTTCACAGCTTTAAATCCAAAAAGGATGTGTAAACTGTCTCAATCATATCTAACCAGCTAAATAACGGTTTAACTAAAATAACACACAGCCAACAAACAGTCCAGGCTGGACCAGAACCAGCACTTTGTTGTGAGTGTTACCGTGTGGAAGTTAGCATGTTGCGCTAGCGACATGCTAAGCTAACCACAGTAGTAGACGGTGCTAAATCATGAAAGAAAGAAGAAAAAAACAGCTCCAACACACAGACACTTACTCTAACATTGTTCTGACATTGTTTCACAAAATGATTTATGTAGAATATTTAGTTTACCGGACAAAAGCATGACGTCTTCAGAGCAGATCCGAGCAGACTCAGAGAGAGATGGGGCTGCTGTGAGCTTCTCCGATGAGATAAATCCTTCACGTTTACTTATTTTTGGGATTAAGTGAAACTTGCGCTCTGCCCAAACATCTACCCGACTGGAACACCCACTAACCCAACACGAAGTAACCATTGCAATTAATTAGAAATAAACAAAAAAACAACGTGAAAAATACACAGCCAGTAGACTGCGCTGTAACTGCTGCTCTCGTAGCGTTCCGCCTCCACGCATGAAGATCTACCCGGAAATGCCACAGATGTTACGTCACATGGGAACTATGTATTATTGCCAAAAAAATTGGAAAAATCCATAAATAGGTCGCACCTACGTCACCGCCGACGTAACGTGTCATCCACCGCTGACGTGCCGCGTGACCGCTGAGTCAACCCGGCAATATGGACCGAGTGTTTAGCTCTGCTGCTAATGTCTGATGCAGATCAACTGTATCAAGACGAGTCTGTCTCTGAAAACACGAATAAAAAATCTCATCTCAAATGTTTTCTCCAGGACATAGTTAAGTACATTAGAGCCTTATAATTACTCTGTAAGCAGAAATAAATATACACCGATTGGTTTCAAAGCTATTTATAACATAAACAGAAGCTAACAGAAGCTAACACGAGACGAGTCCGTCTCTGAAAACACGAATAAAAAATCGAATCTCATCTCAAATGTTTTCTCCAGACCATAGTTACGTACATTAAAGCTCCTATAATTACACTCTGTAAGCAGAAAAAATATACACCGAGTGGTTTCGAAGCTATTTATAACGTAAACAGAAGTAAACAGAAATAAAACGAAGGCTAACACGAGAAGAGTCTGCCTCTGACACGAATAAAAAATTGAATTTTACGTCAAATGTTTTCTCCAGGCCATAGTTAAGTACATTAAAGCCTTATAATTACACTCTGTAAGCAGAAAAAATATACACAGAGTGGTTTCGAAGCTATTTATAACGTAAACAGAAGCTAACACCAGAAGCTAACAGAAGCTAAATGCTACAAAAAGATCATTTTTTTTAAATCTCAAACATCTAATAAAGCTACTCACTTGTAAACGTCCACACTGTGATCACATTCTGTAAGTTTCAGAAAAATCCGCTGAGTGGTTCTTGACTTATTCATTCATTCAACCTTTATTTATACAGGCTAGCCTCGTTGAGTCACGGGGACTCATTTACAAGAGGGACCTGTCTCACTCACACCAAACAACCATCCACTCTCACACTCACACCTAGGGTCAATTTAGAGTCACCAATCAGCCTAACAAGCATGTTTTTTGGTCTGTGGGAGGAAACCGGAGTACCCGGAGGAAACCCACGCATGCACGGGGAGAACATGCAAACTCCACCCAGAAAGGCCCCGGACCGGGATTTGAACCGGCAACCTTCTCGCTGAGAGGCAGCAGCTCTACCAGTTGTGCCACCGTGCTGCCCTTATCTTGCAAACAAACAGCTAAGAAACACAGAGCTAAAGGAAGTTACATCCGGACCAGGAGGCCGACAGTCAGTCCGAGCAGAGGAGCTTTTTTCCGGACACATGAGCTGGAAACGGTTGGTGAACTCCTCTGGAAGTGTCCCCTGGCGTCCGAAACTGGTACTGCACTAGGCCCCCTAGCGGCAGAAAGTGGTACTGCACTATTTTCTGTCAAAGTGAAAAAGGGTCATAACTGAGGCAAAAATTGGTCTAAAAATATGGAAAAAATTCCATAAATAGGTCGCACTGGTGTATAGGTCGCAGGCCTTGAAAAAACCATAAAAAGGTGCAACCTATACACCGGAAAATACGGTACCTTCATGTCCTCTCTAACTGCATCCATATACTGTATCTCCTCTGTGTCTTTTTCCTGGCAGCTGCATTTCTAACATCCTTCTACCAATATACCTACTGTCACTCCTCCGGACATGTCCAAACCACTGTCCCTCCTCCGGACATGTCCAAACCACTGTCCCTCTTCTGGACATGTCCAAACCACTGTCCCTCCTCCGGACATGTCCAAACCACTGTCCCTCCTCTGGACATGTCCAAACCATCTCAGTGTGTCCTCCCTAACTTTATCTCCAGTTGTTCAACATGTGCTGTACCTCTGATGATCTCATTCCTGATCTTATCCATCCTTGTCTCTCCTAAGGAGAACCTCAACATCTTCATTTCTGCCACTTCCAGTTCTGTCTCCTGTCTTTTTGTCCATGTCTCTGTCTCCTGTCTTTTTGTCCATGTCTCTGTCTCCAGACCATACAACATAGCTGGTCTCACCACTGTCTTGTAAACTTTTCCTTTGACCTTTGCTGACACCTTTTTGTCACAAATCACTCCTGAAACTTTTCTCCATCACTCCATCCTGCCTGGACTCTCTTCTTCACCTCTTTACCACATTCTCCATTTTCCTGGACAGTGGACCCCAAGTCCATGAAGTCCTGCACTTTTGTGACCTCTGACCCTTGTAGCCTCACTGTTCCACCTCCTCCCTCTCATTCACACATGGACTCTGTCTTACTACGGCTGACTTTCATTCCTCCTCTTTCAAGTGAATACCTCCACCTCTCCAAGTTCATACGCTAAACACTAATGTAAAATAATCCAGTGTAGTGAGCATGAGTGTGTAGTGAACATGAGTGTGTAGTGAACATGAGTGTGTAGTGAACATGAGTGTGTAGTGAACATGAGTGTGTAGTGAACATGAGTGTGTAGTGAACATGAGTGTGTAGTGAACATGAGTGTGTAGTGAACATGAGTGTGTAGTGAACATGAGTGTGTAGTGAACATGAGTGTGTAGTGAACATGAGTGTGTAGTGAACATGAGTGTGTAGTGAACATGAGTGTGTAGTGAACATGAGTGTGTAGTGAACATGAGTGTGTAGTGAACATGAGTGTGTAGTGAACATGAGTGTGTAGTGAACATGAGTGTGTAGTGAACATGAGTGTGTAGTGAACATGAGTGTGTAGTGAACATGAGTGTGTAGTGAACATGAGTGTGTAGTGAACATGAGTGTGTAGTGAACATGAGTGTGTAGTGAACATGAGTGTGTAGTGAACATGAGTGTGTAGTGAACATGAGTGTGTAGTGAACATGAGTGTGTAGTGAACATGAGTGTGTAGTGAACATGAGTGTGTAGTGAACATGAGTGTGTAGTGAACATGAGTGTGTAGTGAACATGAGTGTGTAGTGAACATGAGTGTGTAGTGAACATGAGTGTGTAGTGAACATGAGTGTGTAGTGAACATGAGTGTGTAGTGAACATGAGTGTGTAGTGAACATGAGTGTGTAGTGAACATGAGTGTGTAGTGAACATGAGTGTGTAGTGAACATGAGTGTGTAGTGAACATGAGTGTGTTGTGAACATGAGTGTGTTGTGAACATGAGTGTGTTGTGAACATGAGTGTGTAGTGAACATGAGTGTGTAGTGAACATGTGTGTGTAGTGAACATGAGTGTGTAGTAAGCATGCGTGTGTAGTGAACATGAGTGTGTAGTAAACATGAGTGTGTAGTAAACATGAGTGTGTAGTGAACATGAGTGTGTAGTGAACATGAGTGTGTAGTGAACATGAGTGTGTAGTGAACATGAGTGTGTAGTGAACATGAGTGTGTAGTGAACATGAGTGTGTAGTGAACATGAGTGTGTAGTGAACATGAGTGTGTTGTGAACATGAGTGTGTAGTGAACATGAGTGTGTAGTGAACATGAGTGTGTAGTGAACATGAGTGTGTAGTGAACATGAGTGTGTAGTGAACATGAGTGTGTAGTGAACATGAGTGTGTAGTGAACATGAGTGTGTAGTGAACATGAGTGTGTAGTGAACATGAGTGTGTAGTGAACATGAGTGTGTAGTGAACATGAGTGTGTAGTGAACATGAGTGTGTAGTGAACATGAGTGTGTAGTGAACATGAGTGTGTAGTGAACATGAGTGTGTAGTGAACATGAGTGTGTAGTGAACATGAGTGTGTAGTGAACATGAGTGTGTAGTGAACATGAATGTGTAGTGAACATGAGTGTGTAGTGAACATGAGTGTGTAGTGAACATGAGTGTGTAGTGAACATGAGTGTGTAGTGAACATGAGTGTGTAGTGAACATTCTTGCACCATATTCATCCACCCGATCTCTACGATCACAGAACAGTAATCTACTTCACATTCCACGAACCAAATTAAGGACCATGGGAGACCAGGCATTCTGTGTGGCTGCCCCCCGCCTATGGAACTCCCTCCCTGACTGCCTGAGAGCTCCACAGTCACTGGTTGACTTTAAAAGCGGTTTAAAGACTTTTCTTTTTAAGCAAGCCTATTCTGCCTCCGCATGATTTTATCTTTGATCTTGGTTGATAGTATTATTGATTTTACTTGATTTTATCACTTGTTTTATTTATTTATTTTTTATTTTTTTAAGCAGGCCTATTCTGCCTCCACATGATTCTGTCTTTAATCTTAGTTGATACCATTATTGATTTTATTTGATTTTATCACTTGTTTTATTGTTATAGCACTTTGAGATTTTTATTAATGAAAAGTGCGGTATAAATTGAATTTATTATTATTATTATTATTATTATGAGTGTGTAGTGAATATGAGTGTGTAGTGAACATGAGTGTGTAGTGAACATGAGTGTGTAGTGAACATGAGTGTGTAGTGAACATGAGTGTGTAGTGAACATGAGTGTGTAGTGAACATGAGTGTGTAGTGAACATGAGTGTGTAGTGAACATGAGTGTGTAGTGAACATGAGTGTGTAGTGAACATGAGTGTGTAGTGAACATGCGTGTGTAGTGAACATGAGTGTGTAGTGAACATGAGTGTGTAGTGAACATGAGTGTGTAGTGAACATGTGTGTGTAGTGAACATGAGTGTGTAGTGAACATGAGTGTGTAGTGAACATGTGTGTGTAGTGAACATGAGTGTGTAGTGAACATGAGTGTGTAGTGAACATGTGTGTGTAGTGAACATGTGTGTGTAGTGAACATGAGTGTGTAGTGAACATGAGTGTGTAGTGAACATGAGTGTGTAGTGCACATTTGTGTGTAGTGAACATGAGTGTGTAGTGAACATGCGTGTGTAGTGAACATGCGTGTGTAGTGAACATGAGTGTGTAGTGAACATGAGTGTGTAGTGAACATGAGTGTGTAGTGAACATGAGTGTAGTGAACATGAGTGTGTAGTGAACATGAGTGTGTAGTGAACATGAGTGTGTAGTGAACATGCGTGTGTAGTGAACATGCGTGTGTAGTGAACATGAGTGTGTAGTGAACATGAGTGTGTAGTGAACATGAGTGTGTAGTGAACATGAGTGTGTAGTGAACATGAGTGTGTAGTGAACATGAGTGTGTAGTGAACATGAGTGTGTAGTGAACATGAGTGTGTAGTGAACATGCGTGTGTAGTGAACATGAGTGTGTAGTGAACATGAGTGTGTAGTGAACATGCGTGTGTAGTGAACATGAGTGTGTAGTGAACATGAGTGTGTAGTGAACATGCGTGTGTAGTGAACATGAGTGTGTAGTGAACATGAGTGTGTAGTGAACATGAGTGTGTAGTGAACATGAGTGTGTAGTGAACATGAGTGTGTAGTGAACATGAGTGTGTAGTGAACATGAGTGTGTAGTGAACATGAGTGTGTAGTGAACATGAGTGTGTAGTGAACATGAGTGTGTAGTGAACATTCTTGCACCATATTCATCCACCCGATCTCTACGATCACAGAACAGTAATCTACTTCACATTCCACGAACCAAATTAAGGACCATGGGAGACCAGGCATTCTGTGTGGCTGCCCCCCGCCTATGGAACTCCCTCCCTGACTGCCTGAGAGCTCCACAGTCACTGGTTGACTTTAAAAGCGGTTTAAAGACTTTTCTTTTTAAGCAAGCCTATTCTGCCTCCGCATGATTTTATCTTTGATCTTGGTTGATAGTATTATTGATTTTACTTGATTTTATCACTTGTTTTATTTTTTTATTTTTTTTAAGCAGGCCTATTCTGCCTCCACATGATTCTGTCTTTAATCTTAGTTGATACCATTATTGATTTTATTTTATTTTATCACTTGTTTTATTGTTGTAGCACTTTGAGATTTTTATTAATGAAAAGTGCGGTATAAATTGAATTTATTATTATTATTATTATTATTATTATGAGTGTGTAGTGAATATGAGTGTGTAGTGAACATGAGTGTGTAGTGAACATGAGTGTGTAGTGAACATGAGTGTGTAGTGAACATGAGTGTGTAGTGAACATGAGTGTGTAGTGAACATGAGTGTGTAGTGAACATGAGTGTGTAGTGAACATGAGTGTGTAGTGAACATGAGTGTGTAGTGAACATGAGTGTGTAGTGAACATGAGTGTGTAGTGAACATGAGTGTGTAGTGAACATGAGTGTGTAGTGAACATGAGTGTGTAGTGAACATGAGTGTGTAGTGAACATGAGTGTGTAGTGAACATGAGTGTGTAGTGAACATGAGTGTGTAGTGAACATGAGTGTGTAGTGAACATGAGTGTGTAGTGAACATGAGTGTGTAGTGAACATGAGTGTGTAGTGAACATGAGTGTGTAGTGAACATGAGTGTGTAGTGAACATGAGTATGTAGTGAACATGAGTGTGTAGTGAACATGAGTGTGTAGTGAACATGAGTGTGTAGCAGTGACGTGCGGTGAGGTTCATGGCTGGTGAGGCACTGTGCAGTATTTTTTCCATATGTATAATAGAAAACAGACAAAAAATGTTCTCCACATTTTGGCTTCTGTCTGCCATAGCTTCTTCAGCGCTTTGGATGCTTTGGATAGCATTATTTTCTTCTTTTATAATACATGAACCCTACAGAGTAGTTTATTCACCATTTGATTGGCAGCAGTTAACGGGTTGTGTTTAAAATGTCATATCAGCAATCTTTACACATACAAACTGTAGCACACAAAAAAGCACATTTAATTTGGAGAAAAAATTTTAGTCTTACTTTTACTTATAAATTAAATTAAACTATAACAAAATCTATTTTTATTTTACAGAAAAGAGCTGTGAGAATTATTACAAGAAAGTCTTAATGTCATATAATATATTATTTAAACAACTCAAAGTACTGAAGTTTAATGATTTGGTGGACTATAATATTTTGTTAGTAGAACCCTCAAATGTTCAAATGTATTTTGTTAAGAGAGAAAGCTGCTAGTCTAATGGGAACTGAAATTTTTGCAAAGCCAAGGTATAGAACTAGTTTGAAGGGATGGTTTATTTCAATACAGGGAGTTGAATTGTGGAATGTTTTGGGAAATGACGTTAAAAATGCTTATGTTTAAAAATGATCAAAACTAAATTGTTAACAAAATACTAAAACTTTTAGTTAAGTGTTTAATGTTCTAGATATTTGTAGACTGTGAAAAGTTACTCTTTTTGCTCTGTTTGCGCTGTCACTTTTCCTCCTGCAGCGTGAGACTGAAGCAGAACCCTGAGCTCAGTAGCCCCGCCTCCAGAGGCGAGAGGCTCGCCTGCCTGTGTGTGTGTGTGGATGTAACCTGACACCTTCACAGCCGTTTTATGAGCTCGTTCAGCGCACAGATACAGTTTTAGACAAAAACACAAGACATTATATTCACCAGCTAAACTATAGAAATGTAGTTTATATAGCAAAAGTATTTGGACATTTTAATAGAGACATAAGAGGCAGGAATTTTCCTGCCTTCCCAAATCGCTCACACTGTAGCTGCCTGCAGCACGTCACGTGATTGAAGTGAAGCAGCCGGTGCCTCACTGCGCAGTGCCTCTCTGCGCAGGTCTGCACGTCTCATCTCAGTATTTGAACAATAAATAAGAAAAATGGGCGATTTTGAATAAAAATCAACTTAAAACTGGTTTAGGTTTTAGTAAAATAAGTTTATAGTACAAATCAAAGGATAAAGACAATAATTACATTTATTTTTTCAATTAATTTTTTTTTCTTTTCATGATGACAGGGGAGGCGTGGCCTCACTTGCCGCCCCTGACCGCACGTCACTGTTGTGTAGTGAATATGAGTGTGTAGTGAACATGAATGTGTAGTGAACATGAGTGTGTAGTGAACATGAGTGTGTAGTGAACATGAGTGTGTAGTGAACATGAGTGTGTAGTGAACATGAGTGTGTAGTGAACATGAGTGTGTAGTGAACATGAGTGTGTAGTGAACATGAGTGTGTAGTGAACATGAGTGTGTAGTGAACATGAGTGTGTAGTGAACATGAGTGTGTAGTGAACATGAGTGTGTAGTGAACATGAGTGTGTAGTGAACATGAGTGTGTAGTGAACATGAGTGTGTAGTGAACATGAGTGTGTAGTGAACATGAGTGTGTAGTGAACATGAGTGTGTAGTGAACATGAGTGTGTAGTGAACATGAGTGTGTAGTGAACATGAGTGTGTAGTGAACATGAGTGTGTAGTGAACATGAGTGTGTAGTGAACATGAGTGTGTAGTGAACATGAGTGTGTAGTGAACATGAGTGTGTAGTGAACATGAGTGTGTAGTGAACATGAGTGTGTAGTGAACATGAGTGTGTAGTGAACATGAGTGTGTAGTGAACATGAGTGTGTAGTGAACATGAGTGTGTAGTGAACATGAGTGTGTAGTGAACATGAGTGTGTAGTGAACATGAGTGTGTAGTGAACATGAGTGTGTAGTGAACATTCTTGCACCATATTCATCCACCCGATCTCTACGATCACAGAACAGTAATCTACTTCACATTCCACGAACCAAATTAAGGACCATGGGAGACCAGGCATTCTGTGTGGCTGCCCCCCGCCTATGGAACTCCCTCCCTGACTGCCTGAGAGCTCCACAGTCACTGGTTGACTTTAAAAGCGGTTTAAAGACTTTTCTTTTTAAGCAAGCCTATTCTGCCTCCGCATGATTTTATCTTTGATCTTGGTTGATAGTATTATTGATTTTACTTGATTTTATCACTTGTTTTATTTTTTTATTTTTTTATTTTTTTAAGCAGGCCTATTCTGCCTCCACATGATTCTGTCTTTAATCTTAGTTGATACCATTATTGATTTTATTTGATTTTATCACTTGTTTTATTGTTATAGCACTTTGAGATTTTTATTAATGAAAAGTGCGGTATAAATTGAATTTATTATTATTATTATTATTATTATTATTATTATGAGTGTGTAGTGAATATGAGTGTGTAGTGAACATGAGTGTGTAGTGAACATGAGTGTGTAGTGAACATGAGTGTGTAGTGAACATGAGTGTGTAGTGAACATGAGTGTGTAGTGAACATGAGTGTGTAGTGAACATGAGTGTGTAGTGAACATGAGTGTGTAGTGAACATGAGTGTGTAGTGAACATGAGTGTGTAGTGAACATGAGTGTGTAGTGAACATGAGTGTGTAGTGAACATGAGTGTGTAGTGAACATGAGTGTGTAGTGAACATGAGTGTGTAGTGAACATGAGTGTGTAGTGAACATGAGTGTGTAGTGAACATGAGTGTGTAGTGAACATGAGTGTGTAGTGAACATGAGTGTGTAGTGAACATGAGTGTGTAGTGAACATGAGTGTGTAGTGAACATGAGTGTGTAGTGAACATGAGTGTGTAGTGAACATGAGTGTGTAGTGAACATGAGTGTGTAGTGAACATGAGTGTGTAGTGAACATGAGTGTGTAGTGAACATGAGTGTGTAGTGAACATGAGTGTGTAGTGAACATGAGTGTGTAGTGAACATGAGTGTGTAGTGAACATGAGTGTGTAGTGAACATGAGTGTGTAGTGAACATGAGTGTGTAGTGAACATGAGTGTGTAGTGAACATGAGTGTGTAGTGAACATGAGTGTGTAGTGAACATGAGTGTGTAGTGAACATGAGTGTGTAGTGAACATGAGTGTGTAGTGAACATGAGTGTGTAGTGAACATGAGTGTGTAGTGAACATGAGTGTGTAGTGAACATGAGTGTGTAGTGAACATGAGTGTGTAGTGAACATGAGTGTGTAGTGAACATGAGTGTGTAGTGAACATGAGTGTGTAGTGAACATGAGTGTGTAGTGAACATGAGTGTGTAGTGAACATGAGTGTGTAGTGAACATGAGTGTGTAGTGAACATGAGTGTGTAGTGAACATGAGTGTGTAGTGAACATGAGTGTGTAGTGAACATGCGTGTGTAGTAAACATGAGTGTGTAGTAAACATGAGTGTGTAGTAAACATGAGTGTGTAGTGAACATGAGTGTGTAGTGAACATGTGTGTGTAGTAAACATGAGTGTGTAGTAAACATGAGTGTGTAGTGAACATGAGTGTGTAGTAAATATGCGTGTGTAGTAAACATGAGTGTGTAGTGAACATGAGTGTGTAGTGAACATGCGTGTGTAGTAAACATGCGTGTGTAGTGAACATGAGTGTGTAGTAAACATGAGTGTGTAGTAAACATGAGTGTGTAGTGAACATGAGTGTGTAGTGAACATGAGTGTGTTGTGAACATGAGTGTGTTGTGAACATGAGTGTGTGTAGTAAACATGAGTTTGTAGTGAACATGAGTGTGTTGTGAACATGAGTGTGTTGTGAACATGAGTGTGTAGTGAACATGAGTGTGTAGTGAACATGAGTGTGTAGTGAACATGAGTGTGTTGTGAACATGAGTGTGTTAGTGAACATGAGTGTGTTGTGAACATGAGTGTGTAGTGAACATGAGTGTGTAGTGAACATGTGTGTGTAGTGAACATGAGTGTGTAGTGAACATGCGTGTGTAGTGAACATGAGTGTGTAGTGAACATGAGTGTGTAGTGAACATGAGTGTGTAGTGAACATGAGTGTGTAGTGAACATGAGTGTGTAGTGAACATGAGTGTGTAGTGAACATGAGTGTGTAGTGAACATGAGTGTGTAGTGAACATGAGTGTGTAGTGAACATGAGTGTGTAGTGAACATGAGTGTGTAGTGAACATGAGTGTGTAGTGAACATGAGTGTGTAGTGAACATGAGTGTGTAGTGAACATGAGTGTGTAGTGAACATGAGTGTGTAGTGAACATGAGTGTGTTGTGAACATGAGTGTGTAGTGAACATGCGTGTGTAGTAAACATGAGTGTGTAGTAAACATGAGTGTGTAGTAAACATGAGTGTGTAGTGAACATGAGTGTGTAGTGAACATGTGTGTGTAGTAAACATGAGTGTGTAGTAAACATGAGTGTGTAGTGAACATGAGTGTGTAGTAAATATGCGTGTGTAGTAAACATGAGTGTGTAGTGAACATGAGTGTGTAGTGAACATGAGTGTGTAGTAAACATGCGTGTGTAGTGAACATGAGTGTGTAGTAAACATGAGTGTGTAGTAAACATGAGTGTGTAGTGAACATGAGTGTGTAGTGAACATGAGTGTGTTGTGAACATGAGTGTGTTGTGAACATGAGTGTGTAGTGAACATGAGTGTGTAGTGAACATGAGTGTGTTGTGAACATGAGTGTGTTGTGAACATGAGTGTGTAGTGAACATGAGTGTGTAGTGAACATGAGTGTGTAGTGAACATGAGTGTGTTGTGAACATGAGTGTGTTGTGAACATGAGTGTGTTGTGAACATGAGTGTGTAGTGAACATGAGTGTGTAGTGAACATGTGTGTGTAGTGAACATGAGTGTGTAGTAAGCATGCGTGTGTAGTGAACATGAGTGTGTAGTAAACATGAGTGTGTAGTAAACATGAGTGTGTAGTGAACATGAGTGTGTAGTGAACATGAGTGTGTAGTGAACATGAGTGTGTAGTGAACATGAGTGTGTAGTGAACATGAGTGTGTAGTGAACATGAGTGTGTAGTGAACATGAGTGTGTAGTGAACATGAGTGTGTAGTGAACATGAGTGTGTAGTGAACATGAGTGTGTAGTGAACATGAGTGTGTAGTGAACATGAGTGTGTAGTGAACATGAGTGTGTAGTGAACATGAGTGTGTAGTGAACATGAGTGTGTAGTGAACATGAGTGTGTAGTGAACATTCTTGCACCATATTCATCCACCCGATCTCTACGATCACAGAACAGTAATCTACTTCACATTCCACGAACCAAATTAAGGACCATGGGAGACCAGGCATTCTGTGTGGCTGCCCCCCGCCTATGGAACTCCCTCCCTGACTGCCTGAGAGCTCCACAGTCACTGGTTGACTTTAAAAGCGGTTTAAAGACTTTTCTTTTTAAGCAAGCCTATTCTGCCTCCGCATGATTTTATCTTTGATCTTGGTTGATAGTATTATTGATTTTACTTGATTTTATCACTTGTTTTATTTTTTTATTTTTTATTTTTTTAAGCAGGCCTATTCTGCCTCCACATGATTCTGTCTTTAATCTTAGTTGATACCATTATTGATTTTATTTGATTTTATCACTTGTTTTATTGTTATAGCACTTTGAGATTTTTATTAATGAAAAGTGCGGTATAAATTGAATTTATTATTATTATTATTATTATTATTATTATTATGAGTGTGTAGTGAATATGAGTGTGTAGTGAACATGAGTGTGTAGTGAACATGAGTGTGTAGTGAACATGAGTGTGTAGTGAACATGAGTGTGTAGTGAACATGAGTGTGTAGTGAACATGAGTGTGTAGTGAACATGAGTGTGTAGTGAACATGAGTGTGTAGTGAACATGAGTGTGTAGTGAACATGAGTGTGTAGTGAACATGAGTGTGTAGTGAACATGAGTGTGTAGTGAACATGAGTGTGTAGTGAACATGAGTGTGTAGTGAACATGAGTGTGTAGTGAACATGAGTGTGTAGTGAACATGAGTGTGTAGTGAACATGTGTGTGTAGTGAACATGAGTGTGTAGTGAACATGAGTGTGTAGTGAACATGTGTGTGTAGTGAACATGTGTGTGTAGTGAACATGAGTGTGTAGTGAACATGAGTGTGTAGTGAACATGAGTGTGTAGTGCACATGTGTGTGTAGTGAACATGAGTGTGTAGTGAACATGAGTGTGTAGTGAACATGAGTGTGTAGTGAACATGAGTGTGTAGTGAACATGAGTGTGTAGTGAACATGAGTGTGTAGTGAACATGAGTGTGTAGTGAACATGAGTGTGTAGTGAACATGAGTGTGTAGTGAACATGAGTGTGTAGTGAACATGAGTGTGTAGTGAACATGCGTGTGTAGTGAACATGAGTGTGTAGTGAACATGAGTGTGTAGTGAACATGAGTGTGTAGTGAACATGAGTGTGTAGTGAACATGAGTGTGTAGTGAACATGAGTGTGTAGTGAACATGAGTGTGTAGTGAACATGAGTGTGTAGTGAACATGCGTGTGTAGTGAACATGAGTGTGTAGTGAACATGAGTGTGTAGTGAACATGCGTGTGTAGTGAACATGAGTGTGTAGTGAACATGAGTGTGTAGTGAACATGCGTGTGTAGTGAACATGAGTGTGTAGTGAACATGAGTGTGTAGTGAACATGAGTGTGTAGTGAACATGAGTGTGTAGTGAACATGAGTGTGTAGTGAACATGAGTGTGTAGTGAACATGAGTGTGTAGTGAACATGAGTGTGTAGTGAACATGCGTGTGTAGTGAACATGAGTGTGTAGTGAACATGAGTGTGTAGTGAACATGAGTGTGTAGTGAACATGAGTGTGTAGTGAACATGAGTGTGTAGTGAACATGAGTGTGTAGTGAACATGAGTGTGTAGTGAACATGAGTGTGTAGTGAACATGAGTGTGTAGTGAACATGAGTGTGTAGTGAACATGAGTGTGTAGTGAACATGCGTGTGTAGTGAACATGAGTGTGTAGTGAACATGAGTGTGTAGTGAACATGAGTGTGTAGTGAACATGAGTGTGTAGTGAACATGTGTGTAGTGAACATGAGTGTGTAGTGAACATGCGTGTGTAGTGAACATGCGTGTGTAGTGAACATGAGTGTGTAGTGAACATGAGTGTGTAGTGAACATGAGTGTGTAGTGAACATGAGTGTGTAGTGAACATGAGTGTGTAGTGAACATGAGTGTGTAGTGAACATGAGTGTGTAGTGAACATGAGTGTGTAGTGAACATGAGTGTGTAGTGAACATGAGTGTGTAGTGAACATGAGTGTGTAGTGAACATGCGTGTGTAGTGAACATGTGTGTGTAATAATAATAATAATAATAAACTTTATTTGTATAGCACCTTCCAACAATGCCTTGCATTGACCAAGGTGCTTAACAGGATAAAAAGATGAATAAACTGGAACAATAAATCAATGAAAATAGAATAAGAAACAACAGCAATAAAAGAAGGCAATGGAAGTAAAAAATGCTACATACTAAAACTTTTTGAACAAGAGGAAATAAAAAGGCAATGTAAATAAAAAATGTTGCATATTAAAATACCAAAAGTAATAAAAGTTACACACTGCAAGCTTATTTGAACTAGTGGAAATAAAAAGGCAATGGAAATAAAAAATGCTACATACTAAAATACCAAAAGTAATAAAAGTTACACACTGAAAGCTTTTTTGAACAAGTGGGTCTTCAGTCTGGTTTTGAACAGAGTCAGATCAGAGGTGGCACGCAGCTCAAGGGGGAGACTGTTCCAGGCTTTAGGGCCGGCAACAGAAAATGACGTAGTGAACATGAGTGTGTAGTGAACATGAGTGTGTAGTGAACATGAGTGTGTAGTGAACATGAGTGTGTAGTGAACATGAGTGTGTAGTGAACATGAGTGTGTAGTGAACATGAGTGTGTAGTGAACATGAGTGTGTAGTGAACATGAGTGTGTAGTGAACATGAGTGTGTAGTGAACATGAGTGTGTAGTGAACATGAGTGTGTAGTGAACATGAGTGTGTAGTGAACATGAGTGTGTAGTGAACATGAGTGTGTAGTGAACATGAGTGTGTAGTGAACATGAGTGTGTAGTGAACATGAGTGTGTAGTGAACATGAGTGTGTAGTGAACATGCGTGTGTAGTGAACATGAGTGTGTAGTGAACATGAGTGTGTAGTGAACATGAGTGTGTAGTGAACATGAGTGTGTAGTGAACATGAGTGTGTAGTGAACATGAGTGTGTAGTGAACATGAGTGTGTAGTGAACATGAGTGTGTAGTGAACATGAGTGTGTAGTGAACATGAGTGTGTAGTGAACATGAGTGTGTAGTGAACATGAGTGTGTAGTGAACATGAGTGTGTAGTGAACATGAGTGTGTAGTGAACATGAGTGTGTAGTGAACATGAGTGTGTAGTGAACATGAGTGTGTAGTGAACATGAGTGTGTAGTGAACATGAGTGTGTAGTGAACATGAGTGTGTAGTGAACATGAGTGTGTAGTGAACATGAGTGTGTAGTGAACATGAGTGTGTAGTGAACATGAGTGTGTAGTGAACATGAGTGTGTAGTGAACATGAGTGTGTAGTGAACATGAGTGTGTAGTGAACATGAGTGTGTAGTGAACATGAGTGTGTAGTGAACATGAGTGTGTAGTGAACATGAGTGTGTAGTGAACATGAGTGTGTAGTGAACATGAGTGTGTAGTGAACATGAGTGTGTAGTGAACATGAGTGTGTAGTGAACATGAGTGTGTAGTGAACATGAGTGTGTAGTGAACATGAGTGTGTAGTGAACATGAGTGTGTAGTGAACATGAGTGTGTAGTGAACATGAGTGTGTAGTGAACATGAGTGTGTAGTGAACATGAGTGTGTAGTGAACATGAGTGTGTAGTGAACATGAGTGTGTAGTGAACATGAGTGTGTAGTGAACATGAGTGTGTAGTGAACATGAGTGTGTAGTGAACATGAGTGTGTAGTGAACATGAGTGTGTAGTGAACATGAGTGTGTAGTGAACATGAGTGTGTAGTGAACATGAGTGTGTAGTGAACATGAGTGTGTAGTGAACATGAGTGTGTAGTGAACATGAGTGTGTAGTGAACATGAGTGTGTAGTGAACATGAGTGTGTAGTGAACATGAGTGTGTAGTGAACATGAGTGTGTAGTGAACATGAGTGTGTAGTGAACATGAGTGTGTAGTGAACATGAGTGTGTAGTGAACATGAGTGTGTAGTGAACATGAGTGTGTAGTGAACATGTGTGTAGTGAACATGAGTGTGTAGTGAACATGAGTGTGTAGTGAACATGAGTGTGTAGTGAACATGTGTGTAGTGAACATGAGTGTGTAGTGAACATGAGTGTGTAGTGAACATGCGTGTGTAGTGAACATGAGTGTGTAGTGAACATGAGTGTGTAGTGAACATGAGTGTGTAGTGAACATGAGTGTGTAGTGAACATGAGTGTGTAGTGAACATGAGTGTGTAGTGAACATGAGTGTGTAGTGAACATGAGTGTGTAGTGAACATGCGTGTGTAGTGAACATGAGTGTGTAGTGAACATGAGTGTGTAGTGAACATGAGTGTGTAGTGAACATGAGTGTGTAGTGAACATGAGTGTGTAGTGAACATGAGTGTGTAGTGAACATGAGTGTGTAGTGAACATGAGTGTGTAGTGAACATGCGTGTGTAGTGAACATGAGTGTGTAGTGAACATGAGTGTGTAGTGAACATGCGTGTGTATTGAACATGAGTGTGTAGTGAACATGAGTGTGTAGTGAACATGCGTGTGTAGTGAACATGAGTGTGTAGTGAACATGAGTGTGTAGTGAACATGAGTGTGTAGTGAACATGAGTGTGTAGTGAACATGAGTGTGTAGTGAACATGCGTGTGTAGTGAACATGAGTGTGTAGTGAACATGAGTGTGTAGTGAACATGCGTGTGTAGTGAACATGAGTGTGTAGTGAACATGAGTGTGTAGTGAACATGCGTGTGTAGTGAACATGAGTGTGTAGTGAACATGAGTGTGTAGTGAACATGCGTGTGTAGTGAACATGAGTGTGTAGTGAACATGAGTGTGTAGTGAACATGAGTGTGTAGTGAACATGAGTGTGTAGTGAACATGAGTGTGTAGTGAACATGCGTGTGTAGTGAACATGAGTGTGTAGTGAACATGAGTGTGTAGTGAACATGAGTGTGTAGTGAACATGAGTGTGTAGTGAACATGAGTGTGTAGTGAACATGAGTGTGTAGTGAACATGAGTGTGTAGTGAACATGAGTGTGTAGTGAACATGAGTGTGTAGTGAACATGAGTGTGTAGTGAACATGAGTGTGTAGTGAACATGAGTGTGTAGTGAACATGAGTGTGTAGTGAACATGAGTGTGTAGTGAACATGAGTGTGTAGTGAACATGAGTGTGTAGTGAACATGAGTGTGTAGTGAACATGAGTGTGTAGTGAACATGCGTGTGTAGTGAACATGTGTGTGTAATAATAATAATAATAATAAACTTTATTTGTATAGCACCTTCCAACAATGCCTTGCATTGACCAAGGTGCTTAACAGGATAAAAAGATGAATAAACTGGAACAATAAATCAATGAAAATAGAATAAGAAACAACAGCAATAAAAGAAGGCAATGGAAGTAAAAAATGCTACATACTAAAACTTTTTGAACAAGAGGAAATAAAAAGGCAATGTAAATAAAAAATGTTGCATATTAAAATACCAAAAGTAATAAAAGTTACACACTGCAAGCTTATTTGAACTAGTGGAAATAAAAAGGCAATGGAAATAAAAAATGCTACATACTAAAATACCAAAAGTAATAAAAGTTACACACTGAAAGCTTTTTTGAACAAGTGGGTCTTCAGTCTGGTTTTGAACAGAGTCAGATCAGAGGTGGCACGCAGCTCAAGGGGGAGACTGTTCCAGGCTTTAGGGCCGGCAACAGAAAATGACGTAGTGAACATGAGTGTGTAGTGAACATGAGTGTTTAGTGAACATGAGTGTGTAGTGAACATGAGTGTGTAGTGAACATGAGTGTGTAGTGAACATGAGTGTGTAGTGAACCATACCATACCATACCATTTTATTTATAAAGCACTTTAAACAGGAACAAGTCCACCAAAGTGCTGGACAAACAAACACGCAACAGGCAACACATACAATGAAGTACAACACGAAAAACATAAAAACATTGCAGATCATAAATCAAACGATCCAGTACACATCAGCTGGCATTGAAAGCGATGGAGTAGTAGTGAGTTTTTAACCGGGATTTGAAAACCGAGAGGGAGGGGGCCTGTTTGATGAGCAGCGGTAACTCGTTCCAGAGTCTTGGTCCTGCTACAGAGAACGCTCTGTCACCCCTGCGCTTAAGGCGAGTTTCTGGAACTATTAAGAGTAAGAGTAGAACATGAACATGAGTGTGTAGTGAACATGAGTGTGTAATGAACATGTGTAGTAGTGAACATGAGTGTGTAGTGAACATGAGTGTGTAGTGAACATGAGTGTGTCTGAACATGAGTGTGTAGTGAACATTAGTGTGTAGTGAACATGAGTGTGTAGTGAACATGAGTGTGTAGTGAACATGAGTGTGTAGTGAACATGAGTGTGTAGTGAACATGAGTGTGTGGTGAACATGAGTGTGTAGTGAACATGAGTGTGTAGTGAACATGAGTGTGTAGTGAACATGAGTGTGTAGTGAACATGAGTGTGTAGTGAACATGAGTGTGTAGTGAACATGAGTGTGTAGTGAACATGAGTGTGTAGTGAACATGAGTGTGTAGTGAACATGAGTGTGTAGTGAACATGAGTGTGTAGTGAACATGAGTGTGTAGTGAACATGAGTGTGTAGTGAACATGAGTGTGTAATGAACATGTGTAGTAGTGAACATGAGTGTGTAGTGAACATGAGTGTGTAATGAACATGTGTAGTAGTGAACATGAGTGTGTAGTGAACATGAGTGTGTAATGAACATGAGTGTGTAGTGAACATGAGTGTGTAG
>JBBPBX010058383.1:0-22123 GCA_038048925.1 Garcialebias charrua
TTCAGGGTGAATTTCTTGGGGTGTTTATTCCTAGGAAGATTGTCAACCACCTTAAATTATTTCCACTTGTGAATAATCTTTTTCTCTGTAGAACGATGGACTTCATCTAATATGAAATATCTTATTGTTCCATATTTTGCTAACAGAGCACTTTGCTGTCAGACTGCAGGTTTACTTGTGGTTCCTAGAGTTTCTAAAGGTAGAATGGGAGGCGGAGCTTTCAGGTGTCAGCCTCTGCTGGAGGTTTCTTCCTGTTAAAAGGGGGTTGTTTCTTCCCACTGTGGCCTTTGTGCTGCTCAGGATGGATACTGGCTCAAAGTAAAGACCTGAAAGAAACCAGTTGACCAGTTTGTTGCTAACTGGTATTTTATAACTGCTTTTCACTCAATCTGGCAACATGAATCAGATTATAATCCCATTGCATGGATTGAATTGTAGTTGGATTGATTCAGACTGTTCTGAGATGACTTTTGTTGTGATTTGACTCTAAATGAAAGAACTGAACTTCCCTGTGGTTACAGATGTGAATCAGTAAACTTTGATTTTTCCAGATGTGTCAAACACAAACAACTTTGTTGTTTTTATTTTGGACCAACTACAGCCATGCAGCTGTTCTCTAAGTGAAGCTTCAAGCCCCTCAGTTCCAGTCCAGATGTCAATAAGCAGCATGTCAGAGTTCCAGATGTTTTGTTCCTCAGTCCACCTCTGTGCTGTTTGTGCTCATGTGTCAGGGACAGACTTGTGAGGACCACAGCTGCTTTCATGATGTTGTCATGTTATTAAATAGAATTATTCATTTTGTGATGTAGTTTGTGTATTACAGTTAGAATGATGTAGTTTGTGTATTACAGTTAGAAAAATTAAGTAGAATTATTCATTTTGTGACGTAGTTTGTGTATTATAGTTAGATAAATTAAGTAGAATTATTCATTTTGTGATGTAGTTTGAAGGTTATCATTGTTTGAACAAACTGTGAAATAATGGGCAGATATAATAAGATTTCATCTTCTTTCTGCTCCTTTCATTTTATACTACAGTACTTGTATTCTTATATCTGATGAAACTGTCTTGTAGTGTTCTTTTAAAATGAATGAATAAACATCAAATCAAATCAAAATGTGCTGCTGATTAGAAGCAAAGTGTTGCACAGTTCAGGTCAAAGGTCAGGCTGCAGTCCCAGAAAAACTGCTTTGACACTTTCACACTGTTCTTTGATCAACTGGGACTTTTCTCTGTCGTCTCACATTTATTCTGTACAATCAAATGTGTTCAACAAACACCAGAATAACTTGTTCATGTTTGTAACGTCTAAACTTTGAAGTCATTTCTGCTGATTCAGCAGCTCAGAGCTCTGCAGCCTTTCTGATCAAACAACCACCACTAGTTTTATATCTACAAATACTTTTCTTCATATTAAACACACATCATCTGTTTGATGCCAGTCTTTTTAAATAAAGACTTCCTGTGAGCTGCTAGCTCTCAGAGTGTGTGTTAGGGATGACTCTCAGCTACTACAACATCTGGTTTTTGCTCAACATCTGTAAAACTGACTCAGTTGTAGCCATGTTTGTGTTTTCTAATCTCAATTATCAGATTAACTCCTACAGTTAATCTGTTGTACGTGTACATTCAATTACTTTCTGACAGTTTCATTAAAATACATTTACTGGTACATGAGATATTTTACTAACAGACACACAGGCAGGCTAATATGAGTGGCAGACTTTGGTGGTGGTGGTGCTAAACAGTTCATAGTAACACAGCAGAGGTGTTTGTCCCTTGTTGATGTGAATCTTTAGGTTTGAATCCTCTTTATTTGTCTCTAAGTTGATGGAAGCATCAAAGTGATGCATGTAGAACAGAAACTAAAGGTTCTCACATGTTCTCAGTCTCCAAGAGCAGCTGCACAACCTGAACATGTGCAGCTGCTCTGCTCCCAGTCCTTTGTTGCAAGTCTCAAGAGTTCAAGAGTTTGATTCTCATCATTCCACAACATGACATGCATGAGGAGGAACCAAACAGTTCCTGAGCTCCACTTATGTCAGCATTTAAGAAGTAAAGAAGAAAATAAAACTTTATAACTTGATGTTGATTTATTTTCTCACACTTCACCTGCTTCTCTTTCCTGCTGCCAGAAAGGAGAATGATGAAGTGATGTTGTTTAGAAGAAAATGTCTCGCTCACTTTTCTTCATGTCACTGCCACAAGTGACAGCAGCTCTCTGCATGTGCTGCATCACTTGATTGATGTGACAGGAGGAAAGGAGAGGTGTTTGTGAACTCTTCAGAGTGAGCTCTCGTCCAGTGCTCCCTCAGCAGGAGCTCGAAGTCTTCCTTCTTCTCTTCTCCTCCATCCTGTTGGAAGCTGCACACTATTGACTTCACATGTTTAAAAACATGCATGTTAGGCTGCCTTCAGGCCCAGGAGGAGCATGCAGAGACATGTGTGCTCTCAACCGCTAAGCATAATGGGAAAGACAACAAAATCCACTCCCTTAGTGGTTAAGGGGAGTGGTTTTTTTTCTCTTTCTCATCATGCTTTGCGGTTTTTTAGTTTTCCAGCTGCACCTAAAGCTGGAAAACTAAAAAGCCGCTAAGCATTATGGGAAAGACAACAAAATCCACTCTCTTAGTGGTTAAGGGGAGTAGGCTGTGTTATCTTTCCCATCATGCTTAGCGGTTTTTTAGATTTTCCAGCTGCACCATGAGTGAGAAGGACATGTGTGTGGTATAGACCTGCCTCTTGTGTGCTGTTAAAGTTAGTGAGTTTCCTGTTGTAAGGCTCAAGAGTGTCTTCATTGGGTTTAATTCAAACAATGTTAAGATGGCAGTCACAGAATGTGATGAAACACAAGTGCTCTTTGAAGCTAGATCGGAAATATCGGCAGGTTGGATCCGATATCCGATACTTATATTATGCTGGTATCGGATACACATACTGGAACAGATCGGCCCCATCCTTAGTTGTGAGGGGTGAGAGTGTCAGGTTTACAAAACTTCTGCAGGCGTGTTGAGATAAGATCACCTGTCAAGGCCAGTCAGGAGCCAAATTTCAGAGAAACACTATTGTTTTGGGGGCAGGCAGAACTTTAATGACATCTACCTTCAGTCTGTGTTGGTCCACTCGCTTCCGAAATGTCCAAATTAAAATGGCCATACCAATGGAACATATCTAAGAGAATCCCTGAGATCTAATCCATTCAGCCAAAAGTCTGGATTCTCGAGACATGAACCAAGCCATTGTGTAAAGCAGGCAGCCTGACCAGGTCCAGATTAGCCGCTGACGTCTTCCTTGTGTGTTGATAGACCAGGAACCAGCCGAATACAAAAGGCAGGAACCAGTTATCATAAATCCAATTAAATATGCATCCTTAAGATCCACAGATGACAGCAGAGATAGACACATCATCAAGTCTTCCAAGTCGATGAGATATCCAGCTGTGTGCATGCCAACAGGGCAAATCGGCTCACCTACAGCCTGTCTTCTCTTTAAAGAAATGTTATCAGTTGTGTTGAGGGACCAACTGACCAAATTGAAGTCCATAGTTATGATTCAGAAGATTTTGTAGAAGAGAGGCTCTCAGACAGTTTCACAGACAAGACAAAGCAAAGCGGAGACCGAGAGGAGACGTCCGCCCTTGAGAAGAGCAAGTGTTGAAGTGTATGAAGGTAGAGTGAGTCTCTTCTCGGCTCTGGCTACAGTGGCTGCATAAGGCCACAGTCTGTCAGAGCTTTAGGAGGGGTTGAGGCTTATGGCAGCACTCGCTGAGGACAATGGCTGCAGGATAAGTGCTATGTGTTGTCATCATTTTATGTTCCCATACAATGGCAAAATTAGTTCTGTGCATTTAACCTATCGCACCAGGGATACAACCAGGTGGTGCAGTGGGCAACTATGTAAGCGCCCAGGGAGCAATTAGGGATTAGGTGTCTTAACTAGTGTCTAGGATGATTACTGTAGAGTTGCACTCGGGTCCAAAGAATCCAAACCGACCTGGCCCCAGCCCGCAGCCATCATCTCTAAACCCCATCCGATCCAACAAATTAACAGTAATTACAGGTCTGAACCCCAAAAGAATCCCGAGATTTTTAATAAAGCTTTGACTGCTTATACCACCTATTATTATTAATGGTCAGCGGATGCACACGGCTGAGGGGGGCAGAAGATCGGGGAGCTATCAAAGCACATTAAATGCTTCCCCTGCTTCTGCCTGCATCCTGCTCTGACATGTCGGATATTTTGTGATCTCACCTGCTTGGGTCGTCAGCTGCGCGCGTCTGTTGAGTGCAGCGGCTGAATGAACGTCCATTTTGGATGATAGATCACTGGCAGTAGTCCATCTGAAGCTTAACTGAACTTTTTACCCCTTTCAACCGGCCGGTCAACGCACTGTGAAATGGCCACGTGCAGCAGGTGTAGTAAGGCAAGCCATCTTTATTGGACCATCGGCCGCACGCGTCCCTGATGCAATAAAAAGCCAGAAACTGACCCAGCCCACGCATTAAGTGCATTATTATGGCATGGCCCAAATGCGGGTCCGGCCGGGCCGGGCTCTGGGTTTGGGTTAGAAATGACAGCTCTAGATTAGTGCCTTTATATGCAGCTTCCAAAAATCTCCTAACACACTGGAAAAGGTAACACTGTGGGTATGTGCCGATGTCTTACTTTGCACATGTGTGGCAAACAGCATTTTACACCCTGCTACTTATTTAGAAGCATCTCTTACTCGCATTACAGTAAGGTTCTCATTTTGCTGCAGCTAGACAATGGGCCTCATGCAAGAACCGTTCGTACGCACAGATTTGTTCTTAAACTGTGCGTACGAGCGATTTAGGATCATTTGTGGCATTCAACAATGTTTTCGTATCCTAAGATTTTTTTCAGATACGAACAAAATTTACGTGTGGTCCAGACCTGTCGTATATTTTAGGAGCAGTCGGTCCGCTGTTATCCAGACGGATTTCCTTCACTAATAACTTCATATTTCGTTATTTAGAAAATATTTTGGGTTTAAAAAAATCACGCACCATAATTATTCTTGACAATAGGTTATTCTGTTTGAATTAGAATTATAATTTTAAGTTTAATTTGTCTGGTGTGTCGCGCAGGCTTCAGTGAGTCGTGCGCTCCCCTTGGTCATCAAAGCCCTCCTCATATTAACACCCAGGTACATAAAATTCCCATACACCGCCGCAGAACAAGTACGAATTAAGACTGATTTTCATGCTATTGCTGGACTGCCAAACACCATCGGAGCAATAGACTGTACACACATACGGATCAAAGCACCTTCACCTGACGCATTCCCATTCCTCAATCGGAAGCAATACCACTCCATAAATGTCCAAATTATATCTGATTCGAAATATAACCTGCAGAATGTGGTTGCGCGATGACCAGGAGGAGCGCGCATGACTCATTTGTGCTGCAAAACATGTTGGCACGCGTCTTGCGCAGCATGGCATTTATTGTCCATCCATCTCGGTAACGCAGACTGTTCCTTGACCACCTCCTGTCCGTGCTGCGGCGAGACGTTTGTTTGAAGCCATTTTCAGATCAAACCATTTATTCTTGATTTCTGATACTGTACGACCCACGGGAGACACAACATATGCACTACAATATTAATATGAAGTTAACTGTAGTTTCGAGACATTTTAAAATGCTTCTGTTCAAAAACACATCCGACACTTGCGGGGGGGGGGGGTAGCGGTGCGCCACAGCGCGACTGAGAGCAGAACTTCAATCTCCGAACGCGTGAAGTTCTTCTTTTTACTTCTTGATTTTGAATGAATGGACACTTCCTGCTGTCAAAAGGCAGGAAACGTGGCCTTATATGGTGTTTTGAGGGGTGGGAATTATGTAAATAACCTCTCCACGTGCACGCGCAGGTTGATAGAACAGGTGGGATTCATGATATTTGCGCACCTCATTTACACACTTTTCCTGAGGATAGAAGAGTTTGTTGAATCTGACGTGGCATGTTCGTACGAACGCTTCGTACGAACAAAAGTAAGAGAGATTTAGGATAAAAATACGAACATGTTCTTGCATGAGGCCCAATGTTTTCTTTTTGATGAGTTTGTTTTCTTTTGTCTCTTTTAAATGAATGAATAAATTAATTAAATAAAATATTAAATAGCTTTACATCTGCTAAGTTCATGGCATAAACCAACACAGACAGACATGTTCCTGTTTTTAGTATTTTACATCACTTTATAATGTAGCTGTTTATTATGTTATGATGCGAAGCCACGGAGCTCCAGGGGCAAGCTGAAAGCAGCTGGCCAGAATCAGAGCGCCCATCCCGGCATGAAAAAGAAAAACACACCGCTGAAGACCCTGACCTCGAATGTCCGGAGTAAAACTAACTTGACCGCGGTTTAATGTGACGCAGATGTGTTTATATAGCTCTGCTATTGATGTGTAAAATACGGTGTTGAGTGTAAAATATTTCCACACAACGCACATGTTATGATGAAAAGTCGGCTAGCTGCTAGCTAAGATGCTACTCGCCAGTGTTGTCAGATCTTGCGACAGAAACAAGTGACCAGCTCCATGAAAACAATCCATAAACAAACGACCCGCTCTTTGAAAACGATGCCAAAACAAACCCAACAGAGTACTCAGTCAGCCCCTCACGCTTGTAGCTGGCTGCAAACTATGAACTGGATTTCCTGAATGCGAGGCGGGTCTTGTTACTCTGGGTTCATGAGACACGCCTCCGTTCAGGAAATCCATTCCATAGTTTGAAGCCAACGTGCATCATGGGTTGGATCGATACGTAAACAAGGCTGGTATCGGTATGTGCCATGAGCAATGGTTCCGCTTCTGCTCGGAGGGCGGGCCACAGGGCGGGCCAGGGTCCATCTTACACGGGCATCGGCCCGTGTGCAAAACCGCCACTGTTATGTAGGCCACTGTCCAGAATCCAACTCAATAATAATAATAATAATTAATTAAATTTATAACGCACTTTTCATTATTGAAAATCTCAAAGTGCTACACATATATTGAATGCTACACACATTCATAAACCGGTGGCGGCAGACTACCATGCAAGGTGCTTTCCAGTCCTACCGGGAGCAACTCAGGGTTAAGTGTCTTGCCCAAGGACACAACGACACATGGTGCGGGTCCCGGGAGTCGAACCGCCAACTTTCTGATCGGGAGACGACTGCCATTACCACTACACCACGGCCGTCCCACCTCACCACCTGGTGGTAGTGACCCTTTTGTCTGACTTCATCCTAGAATCCAAACATTTGTAACGTAATAACAGACGAGCAGATTAAATGGTAAATGGAGCTTACTAATATAGCACTTTCCAGCCCCCTACGAGGGGCCCCAAAGGGCTTTACAGCACCAGCCATCCACTCATTCATACACACATTCATTCATTCATTCAGAATCTGTTGGAATCCTGGCAAAAACCAATGCAGATTTGTTCCTGTCTTTGATTTTATACGTCTACCTTATAATGTTTTGCTAGTTTTTTGATACTTTGTTAAAAAAAAAAAAAAAAAAATCTTTTGTTTTTTTCTCTCTTTTTGTTTTCTATTGTTTATTGTTTGTTTGTTTATTGTTTAATGAAATTCTATCACTGCTGTTCATTGTTCTTTAGTTTTAGCAGGTCGCTTTCGTAAATGAGCCCATGAGGTTCAAAAGATTTACCTGACTAAATAAAGGTTGAATGAATACACCAGTAGTGGTAGATTATGGTCATCTTTTCTTAGGATTCATTAAAGATCAAAGGCAAATGGAAAATTTGGTTAAAATTTGTCCTTAATTGTTAAAGGTTTGTGTTTTGTTCATTTAAAAAACAAAGTATTACATATTAGTTAGTCAGTTGGTTTGGGAACACCTTGTGGTTCTTCTAGAAGAGCTGAAGAGGTGGCTGTGGATGTCTGGGCCTCCCTGGTAAACATGCTGCCCCCGCGACCCGACTTCAGAATAAGCAGAAGATAATGGATGGATGGAGTAAAGGTGCTCCAGGACTTTCAGCTGAACTTCTCAGGGGCCACAGTTGAACAGCCGATAACTCATAACTGTCCTTTCTGAATTTTGACTGTTTTTGTCTGACTTCATCCTAGAACCAAAACATTTATAACATAATAAAAGTTGAGCAGATTCTGCAGAAGATGATGGATGGATGGATGGATGGATGATGGATGGATGTCCTCCACAGAGAAGGAGACCATCAAACAGCATGAGTGCTCAGTTCAGTTGAACACCTGCATGTTGCTTCAGATCAGCTGTTCAAATCTCTGCAGGTTCTAATAAAAGGTTCATCAGGACTTTCAGATGAATCTTTCTGTTCAGTTCCTGAGACGACTTCTGTTGTGACTTGGAGCTATTTAAATAAACTGAACTGAATTAAATCTCTGATGAACCAGATTCTACAAAAACATCTATTTTTGTTCCCTCATCATTTGATGTATTTTCACTCATTGTGTCTACTTTTATTGTTTAATGTAGATGTGTGCATTTGTTTCTTGTACACAGATTATTTTATTTTAGTGATTTAAATTGTAATTCTTGTTTTGTGATTTGAACATCTGTGGGTTAGAATAAAGTTGAACCGAAGGCTGCAGCTCTTCTTTAAACATGTTTGAGGGAAATTATGCTGAGAATAATTTAGTCTTTTTATGATTTTTCTGCTGAGTTAACTTTAATTAACAGATTATTTAAAGGGGACCACAGATGCAAAAATCACTTTTTAATGTTTTTTTTACTCAACTTTGGGTATTAACTTCATAAAAAAACAGTCCTTGTGCCAAAAAAATGCACCCAGTGGTTTATTTACTCTAAGTAGATTTATTTATTTTTGATAAATACACCAGGATTCACACTTCCTGCAGTTATTGACGTCACAAGCCGCCAGCCAATCACCTCAAACCTGAGTCCAGCCCCTCACCTAGCAACCCCTGGTTAGGCTCAACCCACTTCTGTATTAAACACATGACTGTTGTTTTTCATGATTTCATCTCATCTTTTGTTTATATGTTCTTAATTTCATGTGTACAGCACTTTGTTGCAGCTGTGTTTTTTTAAATGGCTTTATAAATAAAGTATAATTGTTATTTTTATGTTTTAGTTCAATTTTTAGTGTATTTGCGATCGCTGCCAACGCGCAGCCGGCAAAAATTAAACGAGCGGACCCCCGGCTTAGGGACCGGTTGCGACGGGACCCTCTTCCGGCGCGATGGAGCGGAGCTTCAACTGTACAGCCTCATTTCAGCCTCGCAGCAGCCTCGCAGCAGCGAGGACCTTCTCCTTACAGATTAATTTACGGGAGACACTTGGTAAACTTTGTGTTGTCTTGACTGGAACAGCGATAACTCCCAAAATCTCCGCGTGCAACGAGCGGAGCTGGCGAAAACCGGAAGAGGAACAAGCTAACATTAGCTTCGGATTCGGCAGGTCTCATGCTAAAAGGAGCAGCTCATGGCGGCGCGCTCAGACGGGTTTCGGTAAGTTATCTTAAGCTAACACTAACAGTAAGTCAAATGAGTAATAAAAAAGGAGCTAATTTTAAAACAACAACACATTACAGATACTGGCTGTTACAGAGGGCGTGAACAGATCGTTGAAGGGCGTGGACTTCAAGAAACCGGTCGTTCAAAACGAAAGTTAAAAATGGCAGAATTAAAAAGGGTATAATTGATTATCTAAGAATTATTTTGTGTATTAAAATGAATTAATATTGTCAAGATAGCACACAGAAATAACATAAAAATTTTAAATACCTATATGTGGTCTCCTTTAATAAAGTCAAAGTGAAAACAGGATAAAAAAAACATTTTTATACATAAAATATGTTTATAAAAAAACATCCCCGTCCTCCAAAATTGGAATCTGACCTTTGTGAGCATCACAACAGCTTCAATGGGTCTGCAGCTCGTATGATCCTCCACAGAGAGAAAAGCCCCTCAGAGACTCTGAGAGGAGATGAAGAAGAATGTTGAGTCATCACTCACCTCTGAGAGGAGAAGAAGAAGAATGTTGAGTCATCACTCACCTCTGAGAGGAGAAGAAGAAGAATGTTGAGTCAACACTCACCTCTGAGAGGAGAAGAAGAAGAATGTTGAGTCAACACTCACCTCTGAGAGGAGAAGAAGAAGAATGTTGAGTCAACACTCACCTCTGAGAGGAGAAGAAGAAGAATGTTGAGTCAACACTCACCTCTGAGAGGAGAAGAAGAAGAATGTTGAGTCAACACTCACCTCTGAGAGGAGAAGAAGAAGAATGTTGAGTCAACACTCACCTCTGAGAGGAGAAGAAGAAGAATGTTGAGTCAACACTCACCTCTGAGAGGAGAAGAAGAAGAATGTTGAGTCAACACTCACCTCTGAGAGGAGATTTTTTTTTCACAAAACTTTATTTACACAATAATAAAATTAACACAACAGTGTTAAAAATATGATCAGGACATCAGCAAGCTTAAAATAAAATAAAATATTTACATGAGGAGCTTGTTGTATTGTATTTCTCCCTGATCAGAAATGGTGCATAAAACCTTCTTAAATCCCCACAGTTTCACAAAACTCTCCATTTGTCCAGTGTCTCTGTGGAAGCAAAACTCCAGCGCCAGTCTGGCCTTGATGTTGCACTTCCACAGAGCCACGGCATCAAGTTGAGGTCCAGCCTGCAGTCTGTCCCTGCGAGACAAATAAACAGCCATTTTTGCTTCGGCTACCAGAAAGTTTAAAGTTTGGGATTTAAACTTTGTGGCTTTGCTGTAACGTACTCCATTAATGAAAACCGATTTGGTGAAAACGGTGTCAAAGAGGCTAAAGATCGTTGTCATTAGATTAAACAGATCAATCAGTCTAGCACAATCTGTAAAAACATGAAAAACACTCTCAGACAGACTGCAAAAAGGACACTCGTTTAAAACCTCAGGATTGATGACAGACAAAAATGAGTTTGTTGCAATGGCACCGTGAAGGATCCTCCATTGAAGATCGCCAGTCCGTTTCTTTATTGGAGGTTTGTAAAGAGTCCTCCACTGGGGCCTCTGATTTCCAAGTTTGTTGTCCCACACGCTGACAGCTCTGTTTTGCAGAGTTCTCTTGTTCAGGATCTTAACATAAGTCTTGTAAAGTACTTTTTGACCAGTTCTGCACAAGTTCATCTTTGGGTCTATATTGTTTAGCAGAGGACCACTGTCTTTTGCAAAGTTAGGATCCAGGTTAATGTCTGGGAAAGGGTCCATTGGGTCAGGCGGGCGATTCCCTGTGAACCACTGTTGTAGCAGACACTTCTCTCCAGCTGTCATCTTCTCCTTCACCAAGTTCAGGAAGCGCTGCACCAGTCTGACTGACCGGAAACCAAGCAACGAAGCCACCTCTCCGGCGTTGGAGAAAACTGGTCCGGCCGTCTCCACCAAGCACCTCAGGGTCACCATCCCAGAAGTCCTGGCATTGTGCCTTTGACAGTCCTGGCACTGTGCTATCACAAACGTCCATTCTTGCTTCACATACTAGTGGTTCCTCTAAGAGCCAATGCAGAGAATTATACACTTTCAATCTGTTTGGTTTAAAAAAGGAAAACACTTTGAAAACACTCTGATAAAACAGGGGCACTTCTTTTATCTTTAAAAGGCTAACATTAGTTAGAAACAGAGCAGCATCTAGCCCCAGCCCGCTCGCACGTTTGAGGATGCAGCTGGCCACGTCTCTCCACACAGTGTCAGGAGATCCTGCCAGGTACTTCTGGAGGAACTGCATTCGAAACGTGGCTGTTCTGCTGGCCAGGTGGACAAGGCCCTGTCCCCCTCTTCTCTTGGTAAGAACAGGACTGACTGTGGCACCCAATGTCGGCCGTCCCAAAAGAAATCGACCATCTCAGATTGTATTTTTACCAACAGGTCTGGAGGTGGGTCTAGAACAGAAAGTTTGTGCCACAGTTGTGATGCAACCAAGTTGTTTAACACCAGTACTCTGCCTCTGTAGGACATTTTTGAGTGTATCCATTTCCATTTTTCCAATTTATTCTTGACTTTTTGCACCACATTGTCCCAGTTTTTCTGTACTGAAGCTTTATTCCCTAGATGGACACCGAGATATTCTAGGCCATCTCTCTTCCACGGGAGGTTTTGAGGCAGAACTGGGAGCCCTTCAGGCCACTCGCCCACGGCGAGGGCTGTGCTCTTTCCCCAGTTTACCCTTGCAGCAGACATGGTTGAAAAACTTTCTGTGATTTCACTTAGTGTGTCGACATCTTGTTGATTTTTTACAAAAACAACAACGTCGTCAGCGTACGCGGATAAAACTATGCTACTGTTGAAACCAGGTAAAACAAAACCATGAACCCTCGAACGGATTTTCTGAAGGAGGGGTTCCAGGGAGAGTGCATAGAGCATTCCCGAGAGCGCACAGCCCTGTCGAACACCTCTACACACTCTAAAAGGAGCACACAGGCTACCGTTGAACTTCAGCACACCCTCAACGTTACTGTACAACACCTTGATCTTGGCTATGAAACCAGCGCTGAACCCAAACCTCTCCATGGTTTCCCAGAGGAAGCTGTGCTCAACGCGGTCAAAAGCCTTTTCTTGGTCAAGTGAGACCAACGCTGTGTTCAGACCTAATGAACTGGAGACTTCCAAAACATCTCGAATCAGGTGGATATTATCTACCATGGACCTGCTGGGGACGCAATAAGTCTGGTCTCGGTGGATGACCTGTTCCATTGCTTCTCTCATCCTGGTTGCCAGGGCCTTGGAGAGGATTTTGTAGTCGGTGCAGAGGAGAGACACGGGGCGCCAACTCTTTATCTCTTGCAGATTCCCTTTTTTAGGCAGAAGAGTGATGACCGCTCTTCGGCACGACAGCGGTAGTGAGCCAATGATCAGGCTTTCAGTGAAAACATCCAGCAGGTCCCCTGCCAGGATGTCCCAGTAGGCCTTGTAGAACTCCACCGTGAGCCCGTCAATGCCGGGAGCTTTCTGGCCTTGCATGCTTTGGAGGGCTGTGCTGAGCTCCTGAAGCCCTAGGGGGCGCTCCAGGTCAGTGTTGGTCTCCTCAGAGACCTGGGGTAGTCCACTGCAGAACTCCCTGAACAGCTCGTCATTCCTCTCGTATTCACTTTTGAATAACGAGGAGTAAAATTCCACAGCCCTCCTCCTGATCTGGTTTGGCTCGCTCAGCTGCTGCCCAGTTTCCGACAAGAGAGAGTGGATCAGTTTTCTTTGCCCGTGTTTCCTCTCCAGGTTGAAAAAGAAGCTGGAAGGAGCATCCATCTCTGTGATGTTCTGCATCCGGGACCTGACTAACACGCCTTGGACCTTAGCATCCAGTAGGTTTGTCAGAACTGATTTTTTAGATTTGTTTACAGCCTGTTTATGATGATAAGCTGTAACACTGTAACATTACATTCACTGAGAGGAGAAGAAGAAGAATGTTGAGTCAACACTCACCTCTGAGAGGAGAAGAAGAAGAATGTTGAGTCAACACTCACCTCTGAGAGGAGAAGAAGAAGAATGTTGAGTCAACACTCACCTCTGAGAGGAGAAGAAGAAGAATGTTGAGTCAACACTCACCTCTGAGAGGAGAAGAAGAAGAATGTTGAGTCAACATCACCTCATTCAGCTTTCAGTCCTCGTTCTTCTGCTGTCGACACAAAATGGAGTCAGAACCAAGTGAAACTCTTTCACTTTCATGTCTCCTCCTTTGTTTGTTCAGGAAATCAACGTGCAGTGTGTGTGTGTGTGTGTGTGTGTGTGTTGCTGCTGCTCTTTCCTCTTCCTCTCTAACAGACAGCTGTGGCAGCTCTACACATCTGGATGAGTGGTGTCTGGTACCAGCCTCCAGTCCTCATACTTGTCCTCATGACTCCATTACTGAAGAGCTGTGGTGGAACAAACTGGTTGTCAGACGATCAGGTGTGGACGTCATGAAGTTTATGACAAAGTTTGGAGAAGAGCCAACAAGTGGCAGCAGGTCAACACGTCATCAAGAACAGAACTTCTTCACGTCTCTTTGCCTCGTCTGAGTCTCTGACTCGCTCTGACTTCCTGAAATGAAAAGGTTTGTAGAAAACTCTTCAGGGGCCTTCACCTCGTCCTGCTGCTTTCAGAATCGAACCAGCAGCTGCACACAGGAGGTCAACACTTCTCCAGGAGTCCCTCAGGGAATACTCTCTGTGTGTACCATTTCATTCAAAGGTCTGGAACAGAATAAAAGACGAGCTCTCCACTGTCTCCTGACTGTTAGTCCCATGAAGAATGATTATAACACGAGGAAGCATCATGGAAACATTTCACATCGTTCACAACAACAGTAAAGAAGTAAAGAAAAGTTATAAAGTCTATTTTAATAAAGTCAAATAATAGAGCGTGCTGCATTTATACACATCCCTCAACAAGACTTTGTTCTCCCCGTCCAATTTGTCCTTAAATGAGGACAAATAATACAAATGTCCATAGTTTAGAGACATTTGAAGATAAACGCAGGTGATGATGACACAGCTGACTGTTTCCTGTTCTTTATAAAACTAAAGTCATAGTTTAATGTTTAAGTACTAACTCATTCACTTCTCAGTATCAGTACTCAGTATCAGCAAGTACCCAAACTGAAGTACTTGTACTCAGTCTGAAAGAACTAGTATGGGGACACCTGTACTCTGGATCATCAGTCCATTCAAGTCCCACACAAGGCTCCCATTGTGTGACCCATCCAGATGTTTGACTAACACAAACACACATTTAACAACAGCTGCAGCTGGAATCAAAGGACTTCCAGAATCCTGAAAGATGAAAACTGATTCTGTCTGTTGCTCCATCAGAACATCTGGAACCTGTTTTGATCATGTGACCACAGCTGGAGGTCAGAAATCCCATTTCTGTGTGTTTCATGTGTTGAACATGAAGAGAAACCATGTTAATGTGTGAACGCTGAGTCAGCATTCACAACATTGTTGGATGTTTTTTTTATCTTCTGTCACTTTGTTACAATCTGTTTCTGCAGACTTGATGCTGTTTTAGTCGTTCATCAATAAGTTTTATGCACGTTTTGAAGACCCAAACAGACCAGCTAGCACCAGTCTCACCTCATCACCAGACGAAGAGCACCTCAAAGTGACCGCAGCAGAAGTGAGAGGTAGTCTCAGAAGGATCAACCCTCATAAAGCTACGGGTCCAGACAACATCCCAGGGAAAGTTCTGAAGGAATGTGCGGACCAGCTCTGTGAGGTGCTGGCTGACGTCTTCACCACCTCACTTTCACTGGAGTCAGTTCCCACCTGCCTGAAGACTGCCACCATCATCCCAGTCCCAAAAAGCTCCACAGTGACTGGTCTGAATGACTATAGACCGGTGGCTCTCACCCCGATAGTCGCTAAATGTTTTGAGAAACTGGTCATGTCCCACATCAAGACAACCGTCAACATCAGCGAGGACCCTCATCAATATGCATACCGTGAGAACCGATCAACAGAGGACGCCATCTCCTCTGTGGTCCACACTGCTCTCACCCACCTGGATCAGAAGGACTCATACGTGCGTCTGCTCTTTGTGGACTTCACATCTGCCTTCAACACCATGATCCCCCAAACTCTGATAGACAAACTATCCACACTTGGACTAAGCCCCTCCATCTGTAACTGGGTACTAGACTTCTTAACAAACAGACCACAGTCCGTGAAGATCCACAACTTCTCCTCCTCCACCATCACCCTCAGCACTGGCTCTCCTCAAGGATGTGTGCTGAGCCCTCTTCTGTTCACTCTGCTCACATATGATTGTACAGCCACACATCCAGGCTGTCATATTGTTAAGTTTGCAGATGATACAGCTGTGGTGGGATGCATCACAGATAATGATGAATCCAGCTACAGACAGGAGGTGGAACATCTGGAGAGCTGGTGCAAAGAGAACAACCTTCACATGAATGTGAAGAAGACGAAGGAGATGATTGTGGACTTCAGAAGGAACAAACACACCCACACCCCACTGTATATAGGTGGATCTGCGGTGGAGGTGGTCTCCAGCTACAAGTACCTGGGTGTACACTTGAATGATAACCTCAGCTGGAGCAACAACACCACCAGCCTGATCAAGAAAGGACATCAAAGACTCTACTTCCTCAGACGGCTGAGACGAGCTGGTCTGAGAAGCTCAGTCCTCACCTCGTTCTACAGGTGTGCAGTGGAGAGCGTCCTGTGCTCCAGCATCAACGTGTGGCATGGAGGCTGCACAGTTGCAGAGAGGAAAGCTCTACAGAGAGTGGTGAAGGCTGCACAGAAGTCTGTGGGAGTCAGTCTCCCCACCATCACAGACATTTACACCTCCAGATGCAGAAAAAGAGCCACCTGCATCATGAAAGACCTCACTCACCCAGCACACTCACTCTTTGCACCACTCCCCTCGGGACGGAGGTTGAGGAGCATCAAATGTAGAACCACTAGACTGAGGAACAGCTTCTACCCTGAGGCTGTCAGACTCATGAATAAATAAATAATAAGAATAAACACTGCAAAATGTCACATCATGTTGATACTGATCTGTTTCTTGTTGCTGCGTTCATCTGTGACCATCTGCTCATAATGACTCATGTTCGTGCTGCTGTTTATAATGATGTTTTTCTACTACATTAGGGCTTAGTGTATTACTAGCTGATGTCTCTCTTAGTTAATCCTAGATGTTATTATTGTTTTTCTCTTGCATTTGTTGTTGGATGTAACTGGGACCCTGTGTACATAATCTCGTTTTCAACACATGTACTACATGCGGTGCAAATGACAATAAATTCTCTCTGACTCTGACTCTGACTCTGATATTCATATTTTTCTTGTTTTGCAGAAAAGTTTATCTAGTAGTTATTAGAAATGTTTATTTTAATATTTGTGGAAACTCCAGGAACTATGTGGCCCTCACAGGAAAAAGTTTGGGGACCCCTGCCACAGAGTCCCTTTTGTTTGTGTAGTGACGACGCCCCCTGGTGGTGGCTGCTGGTAAATATGTGTACATGACGTCACCAGCTCGGCCTCTTTGTTTTCCTTCGTGATGAGGAACTTGAAGATGGTGCTAGTCTAAACGGACGCAATGTGGGAGCTCTGATATTCAACCGACACATTTTCATATATTAAAGGGAGTTGTTTGCTACAAGGAGACATTCTGCTGACAAGGTACCATAATAAGTGTATAGACACTGTAGAGTGATGTGAAGGTGCAGAAAGAAGAAAACACGAGTCCAGCAAACTATCCACCGCTAGCGTAGCTAACAACAAGCTAGCTGGATCTAAAAGTTCGACCGCTGCCAGCATGCATGATTATATTAGCCCAGATGTTGATGAGGGGATGGAAGCAGAGTTTCCACCTCTGCCCGTGACACCCTCCAAGGTTTACAGCAGAGAAACAAAGGAAGCTACAAGATACCGAGTTTCCTTCTGATGAGAAGCTACGTCTGGATTTAGCTCCGTGATTTATTTCAATTACTAATGAAAAAAGACTTCTCGTGAGTCAAATACTTTATTCTGTGATTTAGTTCCAAGCTGCTGCTGCCAGAGGCTTGTAACACTGCAGCTTCTTGTCTGTGGAGAGGAAGTTAGTTCACTCTGTTAGCATCTGTAGCTGTTAGCATGTGTAGCTGATAGCATGTGTAGCTGTCAGCATCTGTAGCTGTTAGCATCTGTAGCTGTTAACATCTGTAGCTGTTAGCGTCTTTAGCTGTTAACATCTGTAGCTGTTAACATCTGTAGCTGTTAGAGCCTGTAGCTGTTAACATCTGTAGATGTTAACATCTGTAGCTGTTAAAGTCTGTAGCTGTTAGCATCTGTAGCTGTTAGAGCCTGTAGCTTTTAGCATCTGTAGCTGTTAACATCTGTAGCTGTTAGCATGTGTAGCTGGTAGCATGTGTAGCTGTCAGCATCTGTAGCTGTCAGCATCTGTAGCTGTTAAAATCTGTAGCTGTTAAAGTCTGTAGCTGTTAGCATCTGTAGCTGTTAGAGCCTGTAGCTGTTAGCATCTGTAGCTGTTAACATCTGTAGCTGTTAACATCTGTAGCTGTTAAAGTCTGTAGCTGTTAGCAGCTGTAGCTGTTAACATCTGTAGCTGTTAACATCTGTAGCTGTTAAAGTCTGTAGCTGTTAGCATCTGCAGCTGTTAACATCTGTAGCTGTTAGCGTCTTTAGCTGTTAACATCTGTAGCTGTTAACATCTGTAGCTGTTAGAGCCTGTAGCTGTTAACATCTGTAGATGTTAACATCTGTAGCTGTTAGCGTCTGTTGCTGTTAACATCTGTAGCTGTTAACATCTGTATAAATAAATAAATAAATTTCACATTTTTGTCATCTGTGTATGTTTCCCATACTTGACAGACGAAATTGGTCTCTGCATTTAACCCAACCACCACCAGGTGGTGCAGTGAGCAGCCGTAGTCAGCGCCCGGGGAGCTGGGGAAAATAGGTGTGCACTCATAAGCCGTTTTCGCATTGGCCAGCCCTCAATGCCCCGGGCCGCCCCTGGGTGGCTCTGGGCCACCCGCGTTCATTACGCATTTGCCGCAGAGCCGCCTTGAAGTGGGTGGGCAGTTCTCTGGAAGTGGGTGGGGTGCTCTCTTCACGTGGGTGGAGTGTTCGTGTTTTAAGAGAGGAGACTCGGCAAAAAAAAAATTGTTAGCTGGATATATATATATTAGTGTTTCTGAGTTAAATTTTTGTTAATAACTGATCACAAATCAGCTTATGTTACAACGTAAATAACACGAAGCGCACACCCATTTCCGCCTTTCAGCGCGACCTGAATGTCATTAAACAATAACTAATATTGTCTAACTGTTGCGCGCAGCCAGGGTTTTAAAATATAACGAATAATCTCTAACTTTTACGTGCAGCTAAAATGTTAAGAGGAGTGATTCCTATATGGGTAAGGTGGACACCTGAAAATCCAGTCCGCTGTTTAGCTCAACGCGTTAGAGCACTGCTGTTTTGACCGGGAGAAGCGGGTTCGCTTCCCGCCTGGGACAAAGTTATTTTACCTTTTTTTTTTATTGGAGTAAATAAAAAGGAGTTTGTTAACCAAACAGACTCCTTTTTATTTAAAAGAAAATGTGAATTAAAAAGAAAAAAGTAAAATAACTTTGTCCCAGGCGGGAAGCGAACCCGCTTCTCCCGGTCAAAACAGCAGTGCTCTAACGCGTTGAGCTAAACAGCGGACTGGATTTTCAGGTGTCCACCTTACCCATATAGGAATCACTCCTCTTAACATTTTAGCTGCACGTAAAAGTTAGAGATTATTCGTTATATTTTAAAACCCTGGCTGCGCGCAACAGTTAGACAATATTAGTTATTGTTTTAACAATTGTTTAATGACATTCAAGTCGCGCTGAAAGGCGGAAATGGGTCCGCGCTTCGTTGTTATTTACGTTGTAACATAAGCTGATTTGTGATCAGTTATTATCAAAAATTTAACTCAGAAAAACTAATTCAGCTAACAATTGTTTTAGGGGTTTCTCGTTTCTGTAGTTAAATTTGAATGAAATTCAACCCTCGCGCTGAGGTTGTTTGAATGAGTCCCGCCCCTGCTGCAAACAACGAATCAAATGTGAGCAGTACATGACGTGAAACTGGGTCCGTACGGGGCTCGGCCCGATAGAACCACGATGAAGATGGTTCCAGAACAAGGGTGGATCCCGGGCGGAAAAGGTAAATGCGAATACGCCGAACCCGGGTTAGAAGCTGGGAGAGCGGGGAGGGCTGGCCAATGCGTAAACGGCTATAGACACCCCAAGGTGCGCCGTGGCCGGGGTTCGAACCTGGGTCCTTCGGATCCCAAGTCCGATTCCCTAGCCACTACACCATCTTGGCCCCATCTGTTAACGTCTGTAGCTGTTAACATCTGTAGCTGTTAACATCTGTAGCTGTTAGAGCCTGTAGCTGTTAACATCTGTAGCTGTTAACGTCTGTAGCTGTTAACATCTGTAGCTGTTAACATCTGTAGCTGTTAAGGTCTGTAGCTGTGAACGTCTTTAGCTGTTAACATCTGTAGCTGTTAGCATCTGTAGCTGTTAGCATCTGTAGCTGTTAACATCTGTAGCTGTTAACATCTGTAGCTGTAAACATCTGTAGCTGTTAACATCTGTAGCTGTTAACATCTGTAGGTGTTAACATCTGTAGCTGTTAGCATCTGTAGCTTTTAGCAAGTGTAGCTGTTAGCATGTTTAGCTGTTAGCATGTTTAGCTGTTAGCATGTGTAGTTGTTAGCATGTGTAGCTGTTAGCATGTGTAGCTGTTAGCATGTGTAGCTGTTAGTATCTGTATCTGTTAACATCTGTAGTTGTTAGCATATGTAGATGTTAGCATGTGTAGCTGTTAGCATGTGTAGCTGTTAGCATGTGTAACCGTTAGCATCTGTAGCTGTTAGCATGTGCAGCTGTTAGCATTTGTAGCTGTTAGCATGTGTAGCTGTTAGCATGTGTAGCTGTTAGCATGTGTAGCTGTTAGCATGTGTAGCTGTTAGCATGTGTAGCTGTTAGCATGTGTAGCTGTTAGCATGTGTAGCTGTTAGCATGTGTAGCTGTTAGCATGTGTAGCTGTTAGCAGCTACGTCTCGTTGTCGCGTGCTTGGATAATCTAGTCTCGTGACTGTGTGTGTGTTTTTCTGTGTAGGAGCAGGAGCTTCACGTCAGACCTCCACCAACCACATGTTTGTTCTCTAACAGGTATGGTTGTAATTTCTAGTAAAATTGTTCAATATTATACTTCGGTCCAGCAGCCTCCACTTCTAAGTCAGCGCTCAAGCGGTTCGGTTGTGCACGTGCTAACACCATGAATTAGGTAGTCACGCTTGCAAGGTTCTTTCAAAATAAAAGCTGATCTGTGTCTCCTGTTGGTACAAACTCTGTACATAAAACACATGTTAGCACTGGAAGCTGTAATGGGACCAACATTCCTGCTCAGCTGTTTCCACTAAAAGTTTAAAGGTGGAGTCTGCAGTTTCTGTAGAACATCAGCACTTAGAAAAAATTTCAACCAGCAAAGCATTCTGATCCCTCCCCCTCAGAGCCATATATGGCACTGCCCCCTTGTGGTCTGTTAAAATTCAAATTCAAGCTCTGTTTTTATTGGCTGATTCGAATTCAAGCTCGGTTTTTATTGGCTGGTTACAAACTTTGTTTTTATTGGCTGGAAAATGGCGGGTCACTTTTTCTTTTTAGAAATGCTTATTTACCACCTGGAGAAGCAAGGGGACAATATTTTTTTTTAGTTTTTTTCAGAGATTACCTCTCTAACATCAATCTAGTGACAGAGTGAAGAAATATGTTAAAAATATATTGTTAGAAAAGTTACATATAGCAGCTTTAAAGACCGTGTAAAGTAAATTTCAATATTTTCTTCAATAAACATTATAAATGTCATAATTGTAATGTTGTAAATGAGTAAAAAGTCTCAAAATTGTAGATAAATTAATTTTGGAGTTATAGATCAACTTGTGTATAAAGATATGTCTGTTTCAGGATTTTTTAGGCGTGTTTTAAATGTGACCGCGTTTCGTCACGCGGTCTTCTTAAGTATAGCCCCACCCCCTGCAGCTCCAGCCGTATAAATTAGATCTCGCCTCGGTGGAGCCGTTCACTCGCGAATCGCAGATAGCATCAGATAGCAATAGCATAGATATTTTGTTCATTGTTAGCTAGCTAATCAATTACGCCTCGTTCGTGCATCTGTGCCCGACAAGTTCACAAGCTCCTTTTTTGCTAAGAAAATGTGACAGGTCCATTGCATACTTAGTTATCAACGTGATTACTCTATATTTTAATCACCAACACAGACCCCACATGCGATGTGACCGGGTCGGACCGGGTGCATTAACAGCATTGTTGCTGTTATTGCTCGTATCACTCAGCCCTCTGTGAATAGCAAACAACCATCAGGGTGCTAATGATCCATTGTTAGGCTGATGGCCCTCCTTGATCATGTGAGCAGCTGGTTTCAGGCTGTCATCAGCCAACTGGTTGTGTAACACTGTGAGAGGGTGCTATTTATAAGACTGAGCTGAACACAGCAACTCAGACTGAGGAAGTCTTTCGGACGAAAGACGAAACGTTTCTACATTTTTTTTTTTGCTTTGTTTTGTTTTATTTTTTGAATGTCCAGAGGACCAGACTTAGCTTTTTTAGAT
>JBBPBX010058384.1:7341-22123 GCA_038048925.1 Garcialebias charrua
TATATATATATATATATATAATCCGAGGGGTTACATCATAAGTGTTGTTTAGATTGTTCATCGTTAATTTGCTACTTTTAAAACTACTGTAGTTGTTCCACAAATTATTATAATTTATGTTGTTTTATTGTTTATTCTGGTTGTTGATTCTCAGTTTGATTAAATATTTATGTAATAAAATTTCAGACAGCTGTGGTCTCCTTAGCATAAATATTAATTTGTTGTGGTATTGATTTCCCATGTAATTTACAGATTCCTCTTCACTGTAAATAAATAATAAATAAATAAATAAATAAATGTCCTTTTTTGTCATCTGTGTATGTTTCCCATACATAGACGAAATTCGTCTCTGCATTTAACCCAACCACCACCAGGTGGTGCAGTGAGCAGCCATAGAAAGCGCCCGGGGAGCTGGGGAAATAGGTGTGCACTCATGGACACCCCAAGGTGTGTAGTGGCCGGGGTTCGAACCTGGGTCCTTCGGATCCCAAGTCGGAAGCCCTGCCTCTAGACCATCTTGGCCCCTTGAGTTCTGATCAATAAAGGTGAATATATTAATTAAGTTGTTGACAAACAAACCTTATTGAGTTTGTTGGTTCCTACAAATATTTGGGTATCTTGGTCGATTGACATCTCTCTTTTAAGCTCCACATGGAAAACTTAGTAAAGAAACTGAAAGTTAAACTGGGTTTCTTTTTCAGAAATAGATCCTGTCTAACTGAATACTAGGAAACGCCTTGTAACTGTCACTTTCCTTCCCTCCATTGACAACGGTGACATTATTTACTGTATTTGCTGCCGTGCATGTCGCACTGCCCTATAAGTCACATCAGTCCATATTTGTCTAATAAAGTGGAAAAATCCATAAATATGTTGCTTTGCCGTATATGTCGCATCTATTATGTGTCACCGCTGACAACTCGGAAATGTGGGCCGGTGTTGTGCCAAAAACCCTTTGACTGCCAAATGGCAGCGGGAGCATGCATAGAAGGACTTTAACAACAAGATTAACACTTAAAAACTTTTTCCTTTGAATTTATAACAAAACTGTGTATAAATCTAACATTTGCTTAATAAATGTGCTCTGCCACACAATCAAAAGGAAGGAAATAAAGATCAACGCAATTAAAACAATAGTTTTGCTTCAACTTTACTGCATTACTGATAATAATTCATCAGTTATAAAAACAAGAAACATGACCCTTCATTTTCCTTTCTTCAGCCACCAAATTTTCAGCTTTACTTTTCTAATCTCAGAACAGATGGACAGTATCCCAGAAGGTTTTAGGAAAGGTGTGGTCTCAGTACCTGCCAAGCTGTGATCACCTCAAGCTGCAACTTTCAAACCATCTTTGAATTAATCAAATAATTAAAGTGAAGTATGATTTCTTACAGTAACAATAATCAGTACTTTCCTTTGTCTGTGTGCAGAACTCCCACAGCATATCTGGAAGGAGGAAAATATTCTCACTGAGCAGCAGCTCTGTAACCAGGAGAGGAACTCCAGTTTGGACCAAGAAGAACCAGAACCTCCAAAAATAAAAGAGGATGATGCACCAGAATCTTCACAGATGATGAAGTACTATGAGGATCACAATTCTCCACACAATCAAGAGAAACAAGTGTCACCAGAACCTGCCAATGATGAACCAGAATTTCTAGAGATAAAAGTGGAGCCTGAGACTGAAGCCTGTATGGTAACTCCTGATTTTAATGAAAGAAACAACTGGGACCAATTCCTTTCACAAAACTCTCCTGAAGTGGAGAACCAAGATCAGAACAGAAGCAGGAATGTAGAGCCAGGATCCTGCAGAGATGAAGAGCCGGAACTAAATAAGACAAATCTACAAACAGGTGGTTATGGTGAATATGTGGACCATCCAAATGTAAAGATAGACAAAAAAATGCCTTTACTGTGTATGACTTGTGGAAAAAATTTCAGATACAAATGCAGTTTAAAAGTTCACATAAAAAATCACACAGGTGAGAAGCCTTTATCATGTCAGACCTGTGGAAAACGTTTTAATAAAAACGGTAATTTAATTAGACACATGACAACTCACACAGGTGACAGACCTTTCTCATGTCAGACCTGTGGAAAAGGTTTTAGTCGAAACTTTCATTTAATCAGACACATGAGAACTCATACAGGTGAGAAGCCTTTCTCATGTGAGACCTGTGGAAAAAGTTACAGAGCTAGACAAAGTTTCATAAACCACATGACAACTCACACCGAATAAGCCTTTTATTTTACCTTATGGAAAAGTTACATTGAAATCAAAAGTAAACACCACATCACATGAGAATTAAGGTTAAAGACCGTTCTGTCAGTCCAGTGGAACAAGGTTTATTAAATTTTTTTTTTTTTTTATCAGACACGTGAGAAGGTAATATCTTGTGAATCTTGTAACTTTCTCAGACTTTGGAGATTGCTAAAACTCAGAGTTGACAAGTTGGAGTCAGAAGTTCATTAAACTTTAAGCCTTAAAACACCCAATGGAAAGGTCAAAGTTCATGCTCAATAATCCAAGTAACAATCAAGCAATGTTTTTTATTTGATTATTAATATTTTTCGAATAGCTAAATGTTTTCTTTGAATATGTTTAGTATCAGAAAGAAATAAAAACCCACTTGTTGGAAAATGACAGTGTCCTCTCTATGTTCCTACTGTAGAATCAGTATCAAGTTTTATCAACAAGCTGCAGATAAACTAAGCTGTTAAATGGTAGAAGAGGATTTTTTAAAACTCAAGTAATTAAGTTTAGTGCCAACTCGCATCAATTATTCTGTTTTCATTTCAACAGTTGGTTCAGAATGTGGAAATAGGCAGTTTCTGCCGGAGCTTCACAGTGTGACACCAGCGGAAGTCAACAAGGCGTTAGCAGCTTTAGCATAGTTAGCTCTATGTGGCTGTTTAATGTCTGTGAGTGAGAGGTGAATGTTTGAGTGTGTGCAGCAACAATGTCTTCAGTTCAGTCTGAGAGAGTTTATCAGCGAGCGACTAACTGCTGCTGCTGAAGAAATATTCACAAATGTGACCAGCAGGTGGAGCTCTAGTCTTAAGTTAGAAGATGCACAGAACACACACTCAGCAGTATACAATATTTTATTTAACACTTTCATTAAAACATTTCTTTTAAAACCAAGGAATCAAGTCCACAACTCGGTCCCTACAACTCGGTCCTTGAAAAGAAAGGAAGACTTAGAAAAATAAGGAAAAACACTTTAAGCCATAGAACCAGTCGTTGTCGTCCAGTTCCAAATGCCCTTTCAACGGGGTCAGAGAAGTAACACCCTGCCCGACCAGTACATGTTTTGTTGAGAGCGGCCCAAACACAATGGGAAGACAGGACAAGATAAGACAGCAGAGCGTCCACAGTGCTGCAGCTCCAAGCAGTAAAATCAGGTGCCTTAAACAGAAAACCCATTATTGTGGATTCAGGACAATAATTAAAATCTAAATCGCAGGTAACTTACCCAGAGGTGGAGACGCAGCCAAACCTGGGAGGAAGCAGGTCAGCAGGCGAGGGCTTAGCCGCACGCCACAACAATCCCCAACCGCAGCCGACAACGCCAGCAGAGCAATGCTGCAGAAACGGACAGGTGTAACACCCACAAACCCAACCACCATCCCAGTCGCTAATTTGAAAAACTGGTACTTACAATCTCAGATGAGCAGATCAAGAGCACCAGCAAAATAAAGCAGCTGACTAGAGCAGCAGTGAGGGAAACAATAGACACACGCATACCATAGTGGCCACCCAGACAGCATTTACATTTGGGCCGGATCCGTTTACAAGTCGCCAGATCCGCATAACAGTCAGATGCGGTTTACAACTCTGAGCCAACTCCTTACCGGGCTCGTTTACAAGTCGCCAGATCCGCATAACAGTCAGAGACGGCGTGGTGTTGTGTGCCAGTTCCACCCCGATTCTGAGATCATGAGCTGCACTGACACCTGCGCTGGGTGTGGTTCTGATCCGGTTTTTGCCTGCAGACCGAATGCGCCAGCCTCAGAGGTTTACAAAGACTGGCATCTGGCTCTGATCTGGTCCCAGACTGCAAGCCAACTGCGCCTTCCTTGGCTTTATTTTTTTTAAGCAACAGACGCAGCACTGAGAGAAGTGATCCCTTACCAAAAAGTAGTATATGCAAGTATACTTAAAGTACACTAATTTTAAACTAAAAAAATAAGAGTATACTTTCAGTATACTTTTTAGGTACTTATCAAAAGTATACTTGGCCAAGTTTATTTTACACAATACTTGACTTATACTAAAAATAAACTAAAAGTCTAAGTATACTTAATCTATACTTATGTTTAAACTTTTGGCCAAGATATTTTACACAAAGTATTTTCACACTGGTTTATTTTTAGTACTTCTGTTTTAAACGTTTTGTCAGTTTTTTGAAACAGCTCGAGCTGTTTTTTTATATTGTTGTATATATATATATATATATATATATATATATATATATATATATATATATATATATATATATATATATATATATATATATATATATATATAGTATATTATTATTATTATTGAGCATGCATCAGGGTATTATTATTATCATCATTATTATTATTATCATTATTCAATTTTATTCTGCGTTACTCCAGGCGTGTTTGCTTTCTACCATTTTTCTGTTTGTGGTCTCATGCGTTATTGGGGGTAGAACGTGATCATGTACGTCCCAACCAATCAACGCCACTCTTGCTTGTCAGGTTGCATGTGAACTTTGTCCTAACCAATCAACGCCACTCTTGTTTATCGGGTGAAGTAGCATGTGATCATATCCAACCAATCAACGCCTCTTGCTTCGCGCGCTTCTTTCAAATGTAGCCATTTCCTTTCAACTGTTGGACAAGAAGCTGTTGTTGTGTTGGACTCAGCGCTCGTAAAACTTGCTTTTTATTAGACGTCGACTGGTCAGACTCTGGACGACGACTGGACATTCAGTTGGAAGTTGAAGGTCGGTTCGGTTTTGTTTATTTGCTAGCTTTTTTAGCTCTGTTCAGTTGAATGAACAAAACCTGCTGTTGCTAAAAGCTAAGCTAACAACGAGCTAAAACGGGTGTGTCGTGTATGCTGCTGAGGCAGATAATTTGAGGCAAGTAAAACACTGCAGGTTAGGTTATTCTAGCGTTTAAATAAGCCATATATGCTACGCTTTTTTTTTTTTTTTTGGCTTAGTTCCTGGATGGTTTTTCAAAGAGACAGGCCCCGCATCCTCACGCTGTTTGCGTCGCATGTCTGTTAACACACATGCGCTCACTAGCCAGCAGAACAATAACCGCAGCCAGGCTGAAATACTAATTTACTTTAAATACGTATTTCAGCAACATACTGTTTTTGTAGCTGCTTAAACAAGAGGCTGAAGGAAGATATATCTCATTCACGAGGTCTTGAGAGTCAATTACTTTCTGAGAGTTTCATTAAAGATTTACTGGAACATGAGATATTTTGCTAACAGACACACAGGCAGGCTAATATGAGTGCCAGACTTTGGTGGTGGTGGTGCTAAACTGTTCACAGTAACACAGCAGAGGTGTTTGTCCCTTGTTGATGCGAATCTTTAGGTTTGAATGCTCTTTATTTGTCTCTAAGTTGATGGAAGCATCAAAGTGATGCATGTAGAACAGAAACTAAAGATTTATCACATGTTCTCTTTGATTCTGCAGGTTGTCAGAGATCAGCTGTGCCTCTCTGCTCTCAGCTCTTCAATCCAACCCCATCTGACACAACTGGATCAGACTCAGAACCTAGCCTTGAGAACTGCGGTAAAGTGAGCCACTCGTCATTGAGAGGTAATTTCTAAGTACCGGTAGTTTGAGTAAAGCAATTAAGACACTGATTTTTTGTTAACAGAGTTCACTTTGCTCTCAGCATTAAACGTGACGCTTGAACATGGTTTGGTTTCATGTTGCTCCACTTCATTCACCCAGAGTTTGAAGGAGCACACACCTTTTATTAATTAAAGCTGCACAGGTGCAGTAAATTAAAAGTCACATGATGCATCTGAGCATCCAATACAAAACAAGCCTATAAAGAAAAACAAATTCAAACAAAATGAGAGCAATACAAAAACATTCATAATGTCAACACCCCCACTTGCTCACATTTTGGGTAACTCCCTCAGGCTCTTAATGTTTCAAACCTAAATAAATTCTTCATACACCAAACAAACATTTCATACTTTTTCAACTTCATCTTGGTTGCTGGTTTGGTTAGTACGTCTGCAACCATATCATTTGTACTTTAAGAGTAAATGTACTTTTGTTTTAAAGGTCTCCCACCTACCTGCTCCAACATTTTCCTCTGGACCTGTTGTCAGGTATAATCTGTAAATTTTAACATTTAAATACTGTATACACACACATTTCAGTACTACATTGTCTTTTTTTTCCCTCGGCTAGTCTGGGAGAAAAATACCTAAAGCTTCTGGATCCAGTTGTACACAAAGAAGTACCTGTGAGGCCAACCCTGTAATGGGTAAGTGCTGGCTACTTTGGTTTTTGTTTTCCATTGTTTGGTATGTTCATTGTTATGGAAGATCAAAACTGACATAATTAGAAGTAAAAGCATGTATATGAATGGACTGATAAATTAATAAATACACTAAAAATGCACAAATTAAATTACAAAGGAGAAATTTACTTCATGTTATATAATTTAATTGACCTTTTTATTTTCCAGGTTAGTTCCAATAAATTATATATTTCTGCTTATAATTTACATTTTACTGTATTTTTAAAATATATATTTTTGTTTTTCTTGTAGATGCATTTGTGCCTTTTAATGTTTATATTCAATTATTGTTTATATTTTTTTTCCCACAAGTTTTTCTTTTTTAAATGGGTCTTACATTTCTATGTCTCCTGTTTTGACTTTACCTTATGCATTTCTGCTTCATGCACAGTAGATCTACACATGGATCCTGCTCCTTCCTGTTTTTTTGACCAATAGAAGTGGAGCTGACCCAAGAAGCTCTGCCCACCTTATTTACATCATGAGACAGAAATACATAAGATGAAGTAAAAACGGGTGACAGAGAAGTGTAAAAACACATGGAAATAAAAAGACTTTTGGGGGAATAAATATAAAATAAATAAATATTTACAATATAAATATTGGGAGGCACAAATGCAGATACAAGTAAAAAGGAACACAAAAATATGTTTTTAAAAACAGTATGTAAAGTTTATTGGAACAAAGCATAAAAATAAATATGAAGGTAAATTAAATTATAAAACATGAGGTAAAGTTCTCCTTTTTTTAATTTAATTGATGCATTTCAAGTGTATTTATTGGTCATTTTATATACAGTATTTTGGCTTTTACTTCTAATTATGTCAGTTGGGGTTCTTCATTAATTGTTACCTGCATGATTTGAATTTATTTTACAATCTCTGATGTCCATATCCTCTGACCTAGGCCTCACTGAATTCTCTAATACTTGACTAAATGTGTTGAGAGCCTCCAGCTGACTACATGCACACGTAAGTTATGACAATTTCTTATGTTTGTTTGTTTTTGTTTTATTATATTCTTCTTCTTTCGGCTTTTCCCTTTTCAGGGGTCGCCACAGCGAGTCATCCTCCTCCACCTCACTCTGTCCTCTGCATCCTCTGTCCTCACTCCAACTACCTCCATGTCCTCTCTAACTGCATCCATATATCTCCTCTTTGGTCTCCCTCTTTGTCTTTTTCCTGGCAGCTGCATTTCTAACATCCTTCTACCAATATACCCACTGTCCCTCCTCTGGACATGTCCAAACCATCTCAGTCTGGCCTCCCTAACTTTATCTCCCAGTTGTTCAACATGTGCTGTACCTCTGATGATCTCATTCCTGATCTTATCCATCCTTGTCACTCCTAAGGAGAACCTCAGCATCTTCATTTCTGCTACTTCCAGTTCTTTCTCCTGTCTTTTTGTCAATGACACTGTCTCCAGACCATACAACATAGCTGGTCTCACCACTGTCTTGTAAACTTTTCCTTTGACCTTTGCTGACACCTTTTTGTCACAAATCACTCCTGAAACTTTTCTCCATCCACTCCATCCTGCCTGGACTCTCTTCTTCACCTCTTTACCACATTCCCCATTTTCCTGGACAGTGGACCCCAAGTACTTGAAGTCCTGCACCTTTGTGACCTCTGCTCCTTGTAGCCTCACTGTTCCACTGGCCTCCCTCTCATTCACACACATGTACTCTGTCTTACTACGGCTGACTTTCATTCCTCTTCTTTCAAGTGCATACCTCCACCTCTCCAAGTTGTCTTCCACCTGTTCCCTATTCTCACCACAGATCACAATGTCATCTGCAAACATCATAGTCCATGGGGATTCCTGCCTGACCTCATCTGTTAGTCGGTCCATCACCAGAACAAACAAGAAGGGGCTCAGAGCCGATCCTTGATGCAATCCCACCGCCACCTTGAAGCTATCTGTCACTCCTACAGCACATCTCACCACTGTCCTGCTGTCCTCATACATGTCCTGTACCAGTCTAACATACTTATCTGCCACTCCAGATTTCCTCATGCAATACCACACCTCTTCTCTTGGCACCCTGTCATATGCTTTTTCTAAATCCACAAACACACAATGGAGTTCTTTCTGACCCTCTCTGTACTTCTCTATCAACATCCTCAAAGCAAAGATGGCATCTGTGGTGCTCTTTCTTGGCATGAAACCATACTGCTGCTCACAGATAGTCACCTCTTGTCTAAGCCTTCCTTCCACAACTCTCTCCCAGATCTTCATTGTGTGGCTCATCAACTTAATTCCCCTGTAGTTGCTACAACTCTGTACATCACCCTTGTTCTTAAAAATGGGAACCAGCACACTTCTTCTCCATTCTTCAGGCATTTTCTCACCCTCAAATATTCCATTAAATATTTGAGTCAAAAACCTCACTGCCATCTCTCCAAGGCATTTCCAAACCTCCACTGGTATGTCATCAGGTCCTACTGCCTTCCCCTTCTTCATTCTTTTCAGAGCTTTCCGGACTTCACCCTCACTAATTTTTCCCACTTCCTGGTCCACAGTTTCTATTACCTCCACTCTTCTTTCTCTTTCATTCTCTTCATTCATTAGCTCCTCAAAGTAATCCTTCCATCTTCCCATCACACTCTCCTCACTTGTTAGAACATTCCCATTCCCATATTTAATAAGCCTAACCTGCTGCACATCCTTTCCAGCCTGATCCCTCTGTCTTGCCAATCGGTACAAGTCCTTCTCGCCCTCTTTAGTGTCCAGTCTCCCATATAACTCATTGTACGCCCTCTGCTTTGCCTTAGCTACTTCCCTCTTTGCTCTATGTCCCATCTCCTTATATTCCTGTCTCCGCTCTTCAGTCCTCTCACAGTCATATTTCTTCTTGGCTAATCTCTTTCTTTGAATGGCGTCCTGCACTTCACTATTCCACCACCAGGTTTCCTTATCTTCCATTCTTTGTCCAGATGACACACCAAGTACCTTCCTACCTGTCTCTCTAATTACTGTTGCTGTAGTAGCCCAGTCACTTGGAAGCTCTTTCTTACCACCCAGAGCCTTTAACAGCTCGTCTCTGAATTTCTCACAACATTCTTCTTTCTTTAGCTTCCACCATTTGGTCTTCTTCTCTGGTTTTACTCTTGTTCTCTTCTTCGCAACAACAGTCATTCTACACACAACCATCCGATGCTGTCTGGCCACGCTCTCCCCTGCTACAACCTTACAGTCTCCAATCTCTCTCAGGTTTCCTCTTCTACACAGAATGTAATCGACCTGTGTACTCCTTCCTCCACTCTTATAGGTCACTCTATGTTCCTCCCTCTTTTGGAAATAGGTATTGACTATAGCCATTTCCATTCTCTTGGCAAAATCCACCACCATCTGTCCTTCCTGGTTTCTTTCCTTGACACCAAACCTACCCATCACTTCCTCATCCCCTCTGTTTCCTTCACCAACATGTCCATTCAGGTCTGCTCCAATCACCACTCTTTCCTCCCTGGGAATACTCTCTATCACTTCATCCAAATCTTTCCAAAATTTATCTTTCTCCTCCCCATCACATCCAACCTGTGGAGCATAACCACTTACTATGTTTAGCATCAGACCTTCTACTTCTACCTTTAGACACATCACCCTATCTGACACTCTCTTCACCTCTACTACATTCTTTGCCAACTCCTCCTTCAGGACCACCCCTACTCCATTTCTCTTTCTATCCACACCATGGTAAAACAGTTTAAACCCTGCTCCAATACTGCGAGCCTTGCTGCCCTTCCACTTGGTCTCTTGGACACATAAAACATCTACCTTTCTTCTCTGCATCATGTCAGCCAGCTCTCTACCTTTGCCTGTCATTGGCCCTCATGCACAAACCGTTCTTACGCACAGATTTGTTCTTAAACTGTGCGTGCGAGTGATTTAGGATCATTTGTGGCATCCAACAATGTTTTCGTATCCTAGGATTTTTTTCAGATACGAACAAAATTTACGTGTGGTCCCGACCTGTCGTATATTTTAGGAGCGTCAGTCTGCTGTCATCCAGACTGCCTTTTCTCCACTAATAACTTTATATTTCGTTATTTAGAAAATATTTTGAGTTTAAAAACAATTAAATGCAACCACACATATTGGTTTAATTAAAGCGGCTTCAACACCCCCCCCCACGTCCACCACCTTGCGCCACCCGCGCGCGGCCCCCGCGCCACTCATGTCGACCACCCGGTGTGCCACGCAACGCGCCCCCACTCATGTCGACCACCCGGTGTGCCACGCAACGCGCCCCCACTCATGTCGACCACCCGGTGTGCCACGCAACGCGCCCCCACTCATGTCGACCACCCGGTGTGCCACGCAACGCGCCCCCACTCATGTCGACCACCCGGTGTGCCACGCAACGCGCCCCCACTCATGTCGACCACCCGGTGTGCCACGCAACGCGCCCCCACTCATGTCGACCACCCGGTGTGCCACGCAACGCGCCCCCACTCATGTCGACCACCCGGTGTGCCACGCAACGCGCCCCCACTCATGTCGACCACCGTGTGCCACGCAACGCGCCACTGTCGGCACGGCTCCCCCACCCCGTGCCACTGTCGGCACACACACACACACACACATAAATACACAGCGCCGCTGCAGAGACAGGGGAGAAGAAAGGCGAAACCAGCTTGTTTCATGTCATTTTTAATATAAACTGCCTGTTGACTGTGGGCGCTCACTGATGTCATCTGTATTCTGTGTGGGTCTGCGCTCAGATCCGGGGCTGACACTATGATCAAAGGCGAGTCAATTTTAATTCGCCAAACGCGTTTGTGTGTTTTCTGACGCATAAAAGCCGGAATGAATGGACACTTCCTGCTCGCGGTGGCAGGAAACTATATCCTTATATGGTGTTTTGAGGGGTGGGAATTATGTAAATAACCTCCCGCGTGCACGAGCAGGTGAATAGAACAGGTGGGATTCATCATTATTTACACAGCTCATATACACACATTTCCTGACGATAGAAGACTTTGTTGGATCTGACGTGGCATGTTCGTACGAACACTTCGTACGAACAAAAGCAGGAGGAATTTAGGATAAGAATACGAACATTTTCGTGCATGAGGGCCATTGTCCCCACATTTAGAGTTGCAACCCTCAGTCCTACATTCTTCACTTTCCTCCTCTCCCTCTGTCTCCTGACACGTTTTCCTCCTCGGCGTCTTCGACTAACAGTAGTACAATTTCCGCCGGCACCCTGTTTGTCAACAGCACCGGTGGCGGACGTTGTTAACCCGGGCCTCGACCGATCTGGTATGGTTTCACTTTGATGAACTCGCATTATGGTTTTGGCAAGTGTTTTACATTGGATGCCATTCCTGACACAACCCTCACCATTTACCCGGGCTTGGGACCGGCACAAGAGATACAATGGCTTGTGCTCCCTAGTGGCTGGCTGTTTTGTTTTATTATTGGGGGCTGCCATTGCATGTAAATGCATGGAAGCCACCTATTGTTATCCTGCTCGAACGTGTGTCTACATTGTCGTCGAGCGTTAATGCGGCCCGAACCACAATGTCTACCCCCACAAAAGTTATATCACAACGACTGGCTCGGCCCCCTGATGTGTGCTATTAATTTTATTGGTATTTCGAGTTACCATGGCAACGTAATTTGCGAACAAAGACGTAATGAATCTCCAAATCCAGGAACTAGTTGGTTACTGCCCACTTATTATTCTACACCAGAAAAAGTTATCTTTTTCAACTTTAATACGGACCGAACCACAAAGTGAACCCCCACAAAAGTTATATCAAAACGACCGGCCCGACTCAGAGATGTGTGCTATTACTTTTATAAGCAATCGGAGTTACCATGGCGATGTATTTTGCTAACAAAGTTGCCATATTTCCCCATTGAAAATGAATGGGAGAACACTCCTCACACAAACTGCTGCTGTCAAGTCACATAATTTAGAATCTGATGAAAACATACTCACTGTTGGTACTGTTTGAAACTCATAGAAAGTATTTATCAGATGTATCTCTAGAACTAATTAACATTTGGAGCCATTTTGATTCAAGATGTCCGGCAACAGCCTGGCAGCCCCCGTCAAAGTTTCTCCAGGAACTTTCTAGTATTGTTTTTTGGTATTGCCTGGTTATAATCTTGTTTTTCTTTGTGCTTTTCTTAGGCTCCTGTCTGACCTCCAAATGCTAATGTTGCTAGCAATGAGGACCCCACAAGGATGTGTACTGAGCCCCCTTCTATTCACCCTGCTAACACACGACTGCACACCATCATACAGCTCCAACCACTTCATCAAGTTTGCGGACGACACAACAGTGGTGGGTCTCATCAGCAACAACGATGAGACGGACTACAGGAACGAGGTGAGCCGCTTGGCCTTGTGGTACGGACACAACAATCTCACTCTCAACGTGGAGAAGACAAAGGAGATTGTCGTGGACTTCAGGAAGAGGGATGCCCAACATGCCCCTCTGACCATCAACAGCACCGCAGTGGAGAGAGTAGACAGCACCAAGTTCCTGGGAGTGCACGTCTCAAAGGACCTGTCCTGGAGCAGGAACACTGCAGCACTGGCCAAGAAGGCTCACCAGCGTCTCTACTTTCTCCACAAGCTGAAAAGGGCTGGAGCTTCAACCCCCATCATGTGCACCTTCTACAGAGGTGCCATAGAAAGTGTCCTGACCAGCTGCATCACTGTGTGGTTTGGTGCATGTACTGCATCCTGCCGCAAGAGCCTCCAGCGCATCATGAGAGCAGCTGAGAAGATCGTCGGCACCTCCTTCCCCTCACTGCAGGACTTACACAGCAAACGCCTCACTCGGAAAGCCCACTGCATGGCAGGTGATCCCACACACCCACTACACAGCTGCTTTAGACTGTTGCCTTCAGGGAGGAGACTGAGGAGTCTCCAGGCTCGAACCAGCAGACTGAGAGACAGCTCTGTTCATCAGGCAGTAAGGATGCTAAACACTCTGCCTGCTCTGCCTCCCCTCCCATTTGAACTGCCTTAACACAAAAAACTTTCTCACACATTACCACACAACACAAAGATTTTAACACTGGTCCCTGTGTCATCAAACGGGTTATTCACTAAACTCTCAGTCATGTGCTCATTCAGTTTGCACTACTTCTCATATTTGCACTGTTTGTATTACATTACTGCCTATAGTCATACTACTGTTTATATTCACTGTTTACATTAATACTGTTTACATTTATTACTACTGTTTACATTTACACTACTTTTATATCTACACTACTGCTGATACATATACAGTATTCTCTGACTAGCCTTATTTAAGGATGCCCAATGTGCCTTACTGCATATGCCACTTTGCCTCTATACCAACATCAACTACCTCATACATATACTGTGTACATTAACTCATATGCTGCTTTGCCACTCTTTGCAAATGTCAATGCTAGAACCTTCAGTTTATTTTATAGATACACTTTATATACTTTTTATACTACTATGCAATAACTCAGGACAGTATTACACTTTTATCATTTCATTTTATGCTTATGTCATTAAATGTTTAGTGTTTTAGTGTTGGTGTAACTGTCAGGACAGTGTTACACTTTTACTATTTTATGCTTATGTTTATTAAATGTTTTAGTGTTTAAATGGTTACTTTTGCACCGAGGGACTGAGAGAGAAATGCAATTTCAATCCTGTTTATGTCCTGTACATATTGCAGTTCTGACAATAAAAGTTGACTTTGAAACCTCACATCTTCCACAAAGTGCTAAGGTGAATCTCTGCCACAGACAGTCCTGCATTTGGAGATTCATCACAGATGAGTGAGGACGTCGCTTTCCTCTGCTGTGACTGACTCTTAAAATGACTGAAAGACACTGAAACTGTCATACAGAAGCAGATCATGGTATTTATGATGCATACCTCTGGTAATTGTAGTTTCTTTTATTATTAAGGTTGTTATGTTATCATTGTTATCAATTTTAACTTTTTAACATTTTTGAATTTGTTTTGCTCATGAATAAACAGTTTTTAAGCAACAACTTATGTGGATATTTTGTGTGTGCTCTATTTAGACCTGTTGTACATATCTGTATTGCGGGTTTGAACCAGATCTGGGCCGCGTTTTGAGATTCGACTTACTCTACTGGGCCGGACCTGGGCCAAATCCGCCTAAAAATGAAATGAGGATGCCGCATCTGGGCCGCATCTGGGCCAAATTTGCCTAAAAACTAAACAAGGATTCCGTATCTGGGCCACATTTGGGCCGAATGCAGTAGTTTTG
>JBBPBX010058385.1:0-11223 GCA_038048925.1 Garcialebias charrua
GTAGTGTAGGTGGTCCCAGGGCGGTCCCGAAGCAGTCCCAGGCGGTTCCAGGATCCAGGAGGCGGTGATGACATCCGGGGTTTTATAACCGTGGCCCTGCCTTTGAAGATGTGTGTGTGGACTGTGCTCGGAGTCAGGTCTGTTGTTGCTGTAAGGTTTATTCTTATTATGTACAATAAACCTGCATAAACTTGCACGTTCATTTCAGAGCTTCCTTCAACCTTTTGAATTCGTAACAAAACAATGTCCCCTTTTTATGTAATGTTATTTTAAGTCTGTTTTGATTTTTTCCTCAAGTTGTATCGGGACCTTGGAACTTGTCGATCTACGTTCCCAATTGAAGGTGGAGGTTTAGTGTCACTCTGTACAGATGGCTCACTCAGTTCCTCATGCCCCTTTTCCACTTGGTGGCGCGGGTCGGATGTGACGTCATATTTGCGTGCCAAACGCGCGTTGGACAGCATTTCCACCTCACAGATGCGCGGCGCCGCGCCAAGATTCCGGACTCATCTCAGAGCAGGGCTGAGGCCGGCTGGACCCGAACCGTGGGGAGGAGGCTGGACTGAGTTTGAGGAAGTGGCTGCCGCGAGGGAGCAAACACCGAAGGACTTTACAAGATTAACACGGTAAAAACAATTATTTGTATTTAAAATTATAGCAAACATGTGTCTTAAGCCGAACTATTCCTTAATAAATTCACGTTGTTGTCAAAACGGCAGGATTTAAAAAAGTAGTTTTGCCACGTGCACGCGCGCGCACGTGAGCCGGCTTTATTTCTATATAATGTAGCTAAATAAACGCTTTAAAAAATATATTTCATAGCTGACGTTATATCAAGAGGGTGCTTGAGCTGAACAGGTCCTTAATAATTTCACGTTGTGGTCAAATCAGCTGGATTTAACAAAGTAGGTCGACACGTGCACGTCACATGCACGCGCGGGTGGGGTCGATCGGCGTTCTTTCTTTTAAATGTAGCTAAATAAAAGCTTAAAAAATATATTTCATAGCTGGCTTTATACCACGAGGGTTCCTCAGGTGAACAATTCCTTAATAATGTCACGTTGTGGTCAAATCTGCTGGATTTAAATTGATTTGTTTTGACTACTTCCAAACCTGTCACATGTGCTACGAAAATAAATTATAAAAAAATCGAATTTTAATTCAAATAACTCCAACAGCTTACAGTGTGTACATGAACATCTTGTGATTACACTCTGTTGGTTTGAAAAATATCTGCTTTGTGGTTTCTGAGATATAAGATATGTGTTAAATACTAGTAGAAAAAAAAAGCTAGGTCGACACACTTATGTCTATAAAAAATTGAATTTTAATTCAAATAACTTCAACAGCTTACAGTTAGTACATGAACATCTTGTGATTACACTCTGTTGGTTTGAAAAATATCTGCTTTGTGGTTTCTGAGATATTTGATATATGTATATATATCTTACATATATCTTATAAAATATATCTACATATAAAACAGTTTCTAGACTGAATTACCGGTAACCATGTTTTTCTTTTTTTACAGTTAAGACGAAGAAGTCAACACCAGAATTTATCAACTTGTGTCTTCTGGAGGAAGCCCATGAGACAACAGGAAAAAAATCATTTAGGTGGATGCAGTATTTATTTTTGTGCTTTTTTCACTTCTTAGTTTTCATAATAAACATTTTATTTCTTAAGTGGTGTCATTGAACAATAATTTCCTAAACATATTTTACAATGTTAAGTGTGTACAGTATAGTGTTTGTTTAAAAACATACTGGAAGTTAAGAATATTTTCCATTTGCATTTGACCTTTAAAGAATCATAAGAAAAAGATTATTAGATTTGAACAGCCATCCATCCATCCATCCTTCCTGATGTCGTGTCATGAGTAGTGCAGCAGCTTTTGCCAGGATGCACAGACGTCAACATGAACCCATCCATCCATCCATCCATCCTGATGTCGGGTTGTGGGTGCAGCAGCTTTTCCAAGGATGCACAGATGTCAACATGAACCCATCCATCCATCCATCCTGATGTCGGGTTGTGGGTGCAGCAGCTTTTCCAAGGATGCACAGACGTCAACATCAACCCCGATGAAGCTGTTCTTGGATGCCCAAACGAGTTTCCTGATCAACAAACATTTAATTATTAATACTTTGTTTTTACGTTTAAAGAAACATGCTTTTAATGTTTAAGGGACAGTTTAAACCAAATTATCCATTTGCATTTGACTTTGAATTATCCCTGACAAAATATTACCGTTTAAATTTAATGAAATACAAACATTTAATATTACAGGGCCAATTGAAACCTAATTAATTCCTAATCTGTACCTTACTGTAAAAATAGTTTAACTGATTACAGGGCAGTGCGATCGATGTGTTAAGCAATGTTAACAGGAACCTTGTGCATATATGAGAATAATCTTTATTATAAAAAAAAAAAGGAAAACACAGGGGTTTAAAACAAGCTGAAAAGGCAATAAAGTAAGATTAGAGCATTAAATAGCTCAAGGGACATTACCGCCAACAGGTGGTGAGACAAGGTCCTGCAGGGTGTTCTTCTTCTAACGTTTAGTGGTGGCTAGTAAATAGCTTGAGGTAACACTACCGCCACCACGTGGTAGGACGAGTGAGATTCTACACCCCGCCCACAGAAGGGCTGCAGTAGTGAATGGAGACAAACCTACATGTGAGCCGATCCGAACTGAACCAGACCGGACCAGACTGATCCGCTCTGGGCCGAGCGAGTGGAAAAGGGGCATAAGAGAACCAGCGCTCCTCTCAGAGGGACAGACTGAGAGCAGGTGCTACATCTGCTCAAAGGAGGAAGCGACAGCTGAATCCACGGAGCATGAACGTGAAATATACAACATAAAATTACTTTGACCACTGCAGCACACACTTATATTTAAGGCTATATGCTGGTGAAGATTCTCAGTCGTCCAGGACATGATAAATCAAAAAGGCGTTCAATACAAGATCAACTGGACTTTATTTGTAACAGAAGACGTTTCGCTTCTCATCCGAGGAGCTTTATCAATTCAATTAACCAGACTGTGTGCGCCTGGATTTATAACAGGGGTCACGCACCAACATATGTAAATTGCAGGCTGAGGTAACACATGCATGTAAATTGACAGATCACACCTTAAAGAGGAACTAAACCCCGGTCTAAAAACGTGTTTATGGCAACATCTATGGGTTGAACATAGGTATTGCAGCTTAATTTTCTTATTGGTCTAGGATTCTCACTGTGACACGTTTTCTCACTCTGACATCACAAAGGTGGTTCAAGCAGAGCCAATCCCCTGCAGAGATGAGAAGGTCCTGCAGCATTCATACCTTATATGGAAGTGCCACATTTCACTCCTGACAAACGGTTTTACTTTTCATTTTTTATCCATTTTTGTAAGCCTTTGGTTTTGGATGGAATGGGTGGAATAGATAAATACATCTACATGTTTATACTTTGTTGTTGCTTGGTGTATGTTGTTGGCTAGAGGTTTAATTTGTTTTAGGTTGTTGCTGGTGGAGGCGTGAACAAAAGCACAACTCTACCTCCACCCCTCCTTGTCTCTCGACACGCCCATTTTCAGGGAGATTTTCAAACTGCTTCAGGGGGAAGAGGTACTTTCTCAGCCTGTGTTTAGTCGCACTTTAACAGTAGGGAGTTCCCTTGAAGTCTCTGACAGAAGACACAACAACTGTATGTAAATTGACAAAAAACACCTTACAGCCCAACAACAGAGGTTTCTCAACAAACTTTGCTAGTCTAATTCACAGACAAGACACCTCTGCTCCCATCCGGTGTAAGATGTTTGTGAATCAGCCCCAAAACTGAGTTATAAGTCTTGGAAAGTTGAAATCTCAGACCTCCTCCTCTGTTAAGAGAAGGTTTTTCCCTCTTAACATAAACAGCTTCCTTCACACCTCTCTCAAACCATCTGTGCTCTCGGTCCAAAATTTGCACATTTTCATCCTCAAAAGGGTGTCCCTTGTCCATGCGGTGGAGGTGAACAGGACAAAACTGGACCAAACTCAGCTGTTCACCTCCACCTCATGGACAAGGGACACCCTTTTGAGGATGAAAATGTGCAAATTTTGGACCGAGAGTGCTTGAGCGAGCGCGGCGCCCCGCTGTGTGAGCGCCGTGAGGTCGCCGCTACACAAACCCTTTGAACGTTCACGCGAGCGCGCCAAGCTCCAATTTTACGAGCGCCTACGCGAAGCGCGGTGTCTGACCAATCAGCTGCACGCGGAGGGGGACTGAACTGACCCCCTCCGCATGCAGCTGTTCACAGAGAACGTGAGAAGAAAGCAGAGCACACGCTGCTTCACGCTGTGCTCTGCTGTGAACCCCCCACGCGCAGCGCGCGCGCGTGGGTGGGGGCTCAGTCAAGCGCGGAGCTCTGCACCGGGCTTCAGTGCAACATATTGCTATGGGGAATTGCGCCCCCGCGGGATTACCTGAAGGAATACATTCACGCCTTTATGGCCGGGGCGTCAGCATCACGCCAGAGTCCCCGCACTCTGGGTACTTAAGACGCAGACGCCCATCCTACTTTCTCTTATTGCCATTCACCTCGCTTAAACCTGAACTTCGTGGGACTTCTCTGTTGTCACATCGCTCGATCAGAGATGAGCTTGCTCTCTACACTGAGCGTACAGAGAATTGTTTCTGCATGTTGCTGGGCTGGCGAAAGCTGGTCCAGCGTTTTCTCCTTACCTCAAAGCTTTTTTCTCTCTCTGCAGCTGCTTTGCTCAACGGTGCTAACTGCGTCACAACGCTCCCTACTAACCATTAGCAGGCTAACCAGCGAAAGCGACACAACGGAGAGGACGTCTTTGGACAGAAGAAAGCTAGGAACAGCCTCGACGCTTCTCAGACATGCCTCCCGAGAAGGGAAAATGGAGGACAAAGATTCCGAAGTAAGCTAGCAGGACGGCGAGCCCTCGCTCGCGCCCCAGCGGCTGCGGCTACTCCCTTTCGGCGACGGACATCCACGAGGCCTGTCCTGTCTGCCTAGGGATTCTGCATGCAAAGACTGTGCTGGAATCCCCCAACTCTTGCTCCCACTGCTGCTGAATGCCGGCGGTCGTGAGGAAATGCGGCATGGATGCACTGGCTAAGGCCATGAGAAGGCCACGGTGCTGAAGGCCGCAGGCCCTACTGAACTGCTCGCTCCCGAACCGGAGCTCGAGAACATGGATTTGGAATGCAGCGGTCAGGTCGGGGATGAGAACGTGTCGGACTCCTCGGTCCCCATCGAGGACTCGACGCCCGAAGTGTCTGACCAAGACGCCGAGTACGGTTACGGAGGGGAAAGTGTGGATTCCTCCCAGAACCTGGCGCAAGTTCTACCGGAACCGGACGTGTTGGTCCCAGCTCTGTTCGACGTGCCGCAGGGCCGCGGACGCACTGTAGGTCACGTGGCCGGACCCCACGCCTCGCCAAAAGGTTACGATGCTGGCGGGAAATTACTTCTACGCGAAACAGCAGCCGACGACGTCGCAGAAAATGCCTATGTTCCCGGACTACCTGATGGAGCTCACACGCTCCTGGGCGGAGCCCAGAGCTCCCATGACACTGCCACTCTCCCGGTTCCTGGATGTCGCCGGAATGGAGGCAGCAGGGCTCGCCAGCGCACCCCAGATAGAGGACACCATGGCAGTTCATCTGGCCCCAGCAGCAACGGGTGCGAAACCAGCACTGCCCAGCAGGGCCTGCCGCACTTTGGAGAAACAGCTCGACAAGTGTTACCGGGCTCAGGGCTTCGCGGCTCTTGCGATGAACGCTTTGACCATGATACAGTCGTACCTGGCAGAAAAGCTGCAGGAGCTCCAGGTAACAACAAATGAGCAGGCCGCGACAGAGGCCCTGGAGAAGGCCCGCAGAGCCTCTGACTTTGTGCTCCGCATGATATGGACAATAGCCATCACGCAGGGCAGAGCAATGGTGGAAATGGTTGTCGCCCAATGCCATCTTTGGTTGACCTTGAAGGACCTCCCAGAAGGCCAGAGGTCTCTCTTCCTCCAGTACCCGATTGAGCCGACGGGACTCTTCGGGGGAGCTCTGGAGCGCATCCAGGCCAGACTGGAGCAAAGGCACAAACAGGCGGAAGCCCTCCGTGAGGGGATGCCAAGAAAAAGCTTTGCCCCCCCCCAAGGAAGCCATACGTCGCACTCCACAGAAGAGACCTGCTGGCGACGGAGAGCCCTTTCAGCGCCAGGCGGCCCGGTCGAGGGCCTCTTCGATGACCCCAGGTGGGAAGCAGATTCGGGCCTGATGAAACAGGACGAACTCTCCATTTTACAGGTTTGCCCGCCCACATGGTACGGGAACCTGACCTTTTGAGCCCAGACTTCACTTGTAAAACGCTACAAGGAGCTGGTGACGTGTGTACGCACTAAACACAACTCGTCTACTGTATGTGTAATAAAAACAAACACTGTTTCATGCATATACAAAAATAAAAGTACCAAAGCACAAACTGCCCTGGTTCTTGACTCGAACTCCACTTTTGTGAAAAACAAACCACTAGGTCAGACTATGAACCACAGTGGGACACACGAGTTCTGCCTGAGACAGTCAGATCTCGCGATGTCTTCTGTTGGGCAGACTAGCTCGCTCCAGAGCACGAGAGAGGGGTCGAAGGCCACCCCTCCCATACTCAAACATGTCAAGCAGCAGTTAGACATATCTTCCAGGCTCATGGCGTACATGCAGGCCTGGAGGGCGTGTCTGCCAAATGGATGGGTCATGATGACTGTGTGTCACGGGCTCAAGCTGCAGTTCATCAAAGGACTGCACCCCTTCACGGGGGTGCTGCAATCGAACATTAACCCAGCACACGCGCACGTGCTGAGGGAGGAAGTGTCAACGATGCTGCAGAAAGGAGTAATAAGTATTGTCCCAAAACACAAACTACGCTCCAGTCATTACAGCAAATACTTCCTGGTGCCCAAAAGAGATCAGTCCCTGAGGCCGATTCTGGACCTCAGGACTCTGAACAAGAGGATAAGAACTTTCAAGTTCAAAATGCTCACTCTGCGGCAAGTCCTCCAGTCCGTGAGACTTGGAGACTACGTATGTACAGTGGATTTGGAAGACGCCTATTTCCATGTGGGCGTGTGGAGGAAGCACAGAAAATTCCTCCGGTTTGCCTTCGAATGAAAGGCTTATGAATTCAAAGCCTTACCCTTCGGTTTGAAGACCGCTCCTCGTACATTTACTAAATGTCTGAACGCAGCCCTGACCCCTCTTAGGAGTCAAGGAGTCAGGATTATGAACTACCTGGATGACCTCCTGATTCTGGCTGGAAGCAAAATTCAGGCCCAGTCAAACTCCTGCAGGGTGATCTCTCACCTGGAGTCTCTCGGTTTTGTCATAAACCTACAAAATAGTGACCTGACCCCATCACGGATTACCGTATTTCTGGGAGTGCAAGTCGACACGTCCAGTACAGAGCACGGCTCTCAGAGGAACGTGTTTCCTCGATTTGCCATTGCCTGGCAAAGTTTAAACTGAACCAGCGGGTCCCCCTGAAGACGTGCCAACGCCTCTTAGGCCTCTTGGCGGCAGCCATACCCTGTGTGCCACATGCATTGCTGAAAATGCGGGCCTTACAAATATGGCTAAACCAGCAAACACGACCTGCCCCTTTTAAGCAAGCAGGAATGTTTAAAATCGATTCAGAGTGCCTGAGCCCTGGAACCTTGGAGAGACCTGTCTGTGTTCACGGAAGGGGTCCCGTTGGGTAGGGTGTTATCCCGTGTGGTCATCAAGACGGACACCTCGAAAACAGGATGGGGAACAGTCTGCAGAAATCAGAATGCCCGAGGCCTTTGGAATGAGCAGGAAGCAAGAGTGTACATCAACTTCCTGGAATTGTTGGCCGTATTCCTGTCAGTAAAATACTTCTTTGGTAAAGGTCTGATTGCGGGACAGCACGTCCTGGTGAAATCAGATAACAAAACCACGGTGTCCTTCATCAACAGGGAAAGGGGTACGAGATCCCATGCCTTCCTCAGCCTGACACAGAGGATGCTCACGTGGTGCGCTTCAAGATTATTGTCGCTCAGGGCGACTCACGTTCCGGGTGAACTGAATTACGGAGCGGATGCCCTCTCAAGAGAGCATCTTTTGGCATCAGAATGGAGACTGAACCCACGAGTCATGGATCAGGTCGGGTCACGGTTTGGAAGAGCCTTGGTGGACTTGTTCACATGCAAGGCCAACTCACAATGTGACCTGTACTCCTCTTTGAAGGAAACAGACGCGCCGTTGGGAACGGATGCTTTGGCCCATGATTGGCCAGCAGGGGTGCTGTATTATGCTTTTCCACCTGTCCCTCTGATTCAGGTGACACTGGACCATGTATGTAAGGGAGCTCTCTCCCTGATACTCATTAGCCCCCAGGTGGCCACAGAAACTGTAGCCGTTTACGCATTGGCCGGCCCTCAATGGCCCGGGGCTCCCCTGGGTGGCTCTGGGCCACCCGCGTTCATTACGCATTTGCCGCAAAGCCGCCTTGAAGTGGGTGGGCAGTTCTCTGGAAGTGGGTGGGGTGCTCTCTTCACGTGGGTGGAGTGTTCGTGTTTTAAGAGAGGAGACTCGGCAAAAAAAAAATTGTTAGCTGGATATATATATATTAGTGTTTCTGCGTTTAATTTTTGTTAATAACTGATCACAAATCAGCTTATGTTACAACGTAAATAACACGAAGCGCACACCCATTTCCGCCTTTCAGCGCGACCTGAATGTCATTAAACAGCATTAAACAATAACTAATATTGTCTAACTGTTGCGCGCAGCCAGGGTTTTAAAATATAACGAATAATCTCTAACTTTTACGTGCAGCTAAAATGTCAGGAGGAGTGATTGCTATATGGGCAAGTTGGACACCTGAAAATTCAGTCCGTCCGATAGCTCAACGAGTTAATGCGTTGTCGTTTTGACCGGGAGAAGTGGGTTCGCTTCCCGCCTGGGACAAAGTTATTTTACTTTTTTTTTCTCTTTATTCACATTTTCTTTTAAATAAAAAGGAGTTTGTTTGGTTAACAAACTCCTTTTTATTTAAAAGAAAATGTGAATAAAGAGAAAAAAAAAGTAAAATAACTTTGTCCCAGGCGGGAAGCGAACCCACTTCTCCCGGTCAAAACGACAACGCATTAACTCGTTGAGCTATCTGGACGGACTGAATTTTCAGGTGTCCAACTTGCCCATATAGCAATCACTCCTCCTGACATTTTAGCTGCACGTAAAAGTTAGAGATTATTCGTTATATTTTAAAACCCTGGCTGCGCGCAACAGTTAGACAATATTAGTTATTGTTTAATGCTGTTTAATGACATTCAGGTCGCGCTGAAAGGCGGAAATGGGTGTGCGCTTCGTGTTATTTACGTTGTAACATAAGCTGATTTGTGATCAGTTATTAACAAAAATTTAACTCAGAAACACTAATTCAGCTAACAATTGTTTTAGGGGTTTCTCGTTTCTGTAGTTAAATTTGAATGAAATTCAACCCTCGCGCTGAGGTTGTTTGAATGAGTCCCGCCCCTGCTGCAAACAACGAATCAAATGAGAGCAGTACATGACGTGAAACTAGCCCTGTCGGGCTCGGCTCGACTTGTTTTTTTTTTTTTAAATTAAAATAAACCTGCAAAGACTAATAGAAAAAAAGAAGAGTTGTTAAAACCAGCTTAATTTGAATTAAGGGATTGCTTTTGGTTAATTAAACTCAAACTATATAATAAAAGTTTGCAGTTCTTTTTAATTAAAGTTTTTATTCATTTTACATATTAAAAAAACATAAAAGATAATGGGGGGGGAAAAAAACGTGTTTAATATGTGAAAAAAAATATATCAAAATGCATAAAATGAAAGGTGGCAGAAAGAAGAAAAAATTCTTATTTTGTCTGCCACTTTTTTTCCCAAAAAACCCCAAAGCAAACTATTTACAATCAATTTAAACAATAATCTTCCAGAAACAACAGATCAATTTAGTAACATTTCACACTCAATAATTAACGAATACATTCGGATGCATTAAAGCTTTAGTATTTTGCTAGCAGTTTAGACTTGATAATGTTTTTTAAATTTTGTCATAATTTACATCTTTATCCAAAACATTCCACAATTCCAATCCCTTATTCAAAATAAAACGTCTCTTCAAACTAATCCTATTAACATTTAACACAATGTGATGAACTACACTGAGTTAAATCTGTTTTTTTGCTACATAGCTGCTGCAGGATCAAATTTCTTCGATTTTTGTTAACTTAAATGAGATTAGGCTCAGTTCAGATGTATTGCTTGACTCCCTCTGGCTCCAAATCTTACCTAACACCCTAAAACCAGGTTTTTATCAGGAGGAAAAAATGTTGTTCATTGACAATATGTTGTGTAACCAGCATGTCTTTGTTTGTACCTTCAGTTAACCCCCTTTGTGTGTTACAATTCATCAGTAATGTAATCAGTCAGGGACACTGCATGACTCGCACGAGGTTTCTGATGGTTTCACATCATCATCCATCAACTTTTATTTAAAAATTGCTTTAACACCAGCCACACAGCTGAAACAATGTGCTGAACATCACTCCTACGTAAGATAAAAGAAAGCATAAAAATAAAATTACAAAGCTAGGCACACAATAATGAATTAAAAACTCACACAATAAAACAACGGGTTAAACAGATCAAATTAAGTCTCAGTTGGGTTGAAGGCCAATGAGTAAAGATACGTTTTCAGCCGCTAACTCTTGGGAAGCAGCTGGTCAGCAGATCTGAGTGACCGAGGGGAGTGTAGCTCTGTTAAATAAGGCGGGGCAAGGATGTTAAAAGTGATTAAAAATTTTATGAACTCTAAAATACACGGGCAGCCAGTGGAGAGATGTCAGGACAGACGCGACAATGTGCCCTTTTACGTGTTCCTGTTAAAAGACATGCAGCAGCATTTTGCACCAGCTGAGGACTGGCTGACTCCGAGATGTAGAGAATTACAGTAATCCAGCTGTGATTACCTCGCGTGAAATGAAGGCATGGATTACTGTTTCAAACTGTTGCCTTGAAAGAATAGATTTTACCTTTGCTAATTTTCTTAAATGATAAAAACTATATTTGACTGTGGCCCTTATTTCACTGCCGAGTTTAAAATCACTGTCCCTTAAAACCAAGGGTTGTAACTGTGGACTTTGCGTACATTGTCAGAGTGTCTAAGTCAACCTTGAG
>JBBPBX010058386.1:5912-22122 GCA_038048925.1 Garcialebias charrua
CTCAATAATCCAGGTACAAAAATCTAAAAAAGCTAAGTCTGGTATTCAGCTCAGTCTTAACACCCTCTCACAGTGGATGAACCAGTTTGCTGATGACAGCCGAAACCAGCTGCTCACATGATGGAGGACCATCAGCCTAACAATGGATCGTTAGCACCCTGATGGTTGTTTGCTATTCACAGAGGGCTGAGTGATACCAGCAATGACAGCATTATTGTCCCCCTCTTATAATGCTTGAGTTAAAGGTTACTACACTTTGGTAGGCTGAAGTCTGTTTTTGTCTGTATATTTTGAATTATTTGTATGTGATGGACTGGAGACCTGTCCAGGTGTCCCACGCCTCTCGCACAGTGATGACTGGACATGGACACCAGTGAGCCCCATGACTCTTAAAGGAAGAAGTGGTTAAAGATGATGGATGGATGAATTATTTGTTCCTATATTTTTATTTTATTGTTTTAGAGGAATCCAGGCAACTAAGCTAACCTAATACAGTACTGGTAATTCAAGTTACAGCATTTAATGCATTCCTGTATTATTTGTTTGTATTTTTGGTATGAATATCAAATGATTCAAAAACTTTGATAAAGTACAGAACCTACAATTATTGTTTTAAATAAATGTTCTATTTGTTTACATTGTTGTTAATGTTTTCAGTTTAAAATTATTGTTTTAAATAAATGTTCCATTTGTTTACATTGTTGTTATTCTCAGTTTAAAATTATTGTTTCAAATAAATGTTCCATTGGTTTACATTGTTGTTTAATATTCTCAGTTTAAAATTATTGTTTTAAATAAATGCTCCATTTGTTTACATTGTTGTTTATTCTTTTCAGCTTGTCAGTTACAAAGCTGAAACTAAATTTATGACCATTTTAATAGAAAAATCATTTTTGAATCAAAAATTGTTTCTGAATCGAAAAATTGATTTTGAATCGAATCGTGATACCAAAAATCGGAATCAAATCAATTCTCCAGACACTGAGAGATTCATACCCCTATTTGCCAGCAAAGCTGAAATTCTGCACACCTTCCTAGGCAGAGTCTGTGTTGACAGTCAGTTCTGGGGGTTGGGTTAACGCAAATTAATGTAAATGAACAGCAATTGTTAACACCCCCAGGTAATGCTTCTGGAATGGGGACATTCTTCCAAAACTTTGAAGCCTGTTTTCTCCCTAATCTTATTTGCAGATTGCCAACATTGAAATGGCTGTATCTTCTTCATTTTTTTTTTGAGCGACATGTGTTTGGCATCATCGGATAGCTTAGAACCCACACTTTTAAGATTCTGTAAATAACTCAAAATGACCCAGGGGAGACTTGTTCCTGGTTTTGCCACGGCCAGTCACAAATGTTATTTTTGTTGCCTGAATTGATTCTGTGAATTACACTTGTGGTTCTATTGTTTGAAGAAAATAAGCATTTGGAATTGTATGCTGTTGAAGCTTATGACGTGGTGCCTTCTGATTGGCTGTTTAAATGGGTTTAAAGAGGACGTAAGCATTTGTTCTTTTAGTAGAAGTCTGGCACCCGAAGAGTAACAGTCTTTTGACAGTCACTTTCTATTTGTTTTGAATCTGTATTGCCTTTTTTGTGTATCACTTTTTTTAAAGTTCAGTAAAGACACAAATATAATCGCTGGATTCAAGACCTCCTTTTTGAAGAAATGTGTCGCGTACGAAAGAGCTTTAAGGGGCTAGACTAGGGAGAGCTTACTGCACTTACAACTTGTAACTGCTACTTTCCTTCCCTCCATTGACTATGGTGACATTATTTACATGAATGCTCCTGCAAGCACCTTCCAGATGTTTGACACTGTCTATCACACTGCACTAATATTCATAACTGGCTGAAACTACCATACCCACCACTGCACCCTGTATGCATGTAAGGATGGCGCTCTCTGGTGGGCCCTCCTTGTCTGTACTCCCTAGTGTTTCTCTTTAATTACCTCTTGTCTTTTTCACCCTTGCCTCATGTCCAGCTGCGTGCAATTATGCCTTGTCTGTCTATGTATTTAAGTCTGTCTGCGAGTCCTGTCTATTGTTGGTTCGTCACTGGGTACAGTCTCATCTTGTCCTGTCCTGATCTGTTCTGGTCCTTGCCTAGCCAAAGTTATCCTGTAATGTAAGTTTGCTGCCACGTCAGCCATTTTCCTTTGTTATTAAAAAGTTTTTTATTTTAATTTCTGCCTCCCGAGTCCTGCCTACATCACTGGGTTATTTCCTGCTCAGCCAGAAACCCTGACAGTACAAACTGACCTCACCAAAATCCAGCAGGCAGGTTCTCTCAAGCTCCAGTCACCTGTTTTTTGCCGAGCTTGTACAGATTGAGGGATCTGTGATCTGATGAAGAGCCTTCTGGACCGAACCCATCTTGGGTCTGGGATACTGCAGCCAGGTGGTGGAAGTCTTACCTTTGCCTTTTCTGCTGGAGGAAGAGAGACAAAAAAGGTTGCAGTTCCGAGGAAACCACATGGCATCCAGGTCCAGTTTCACCTCCTTTCCAGTTACTCACTCACTACTTTACTCTGGGTGGATGTCGGGGGAAGACGCTGAGTTGGAGTACAAACTCTGGCTTACCCGCATACCCCACTCACATCGCCGCCATAAGAATGGTAGCAGCATACATAACCGGGACTGGTCTGCTACTCTTCCGCCAGCACCACCTCCATGCCCAGCTCTTCACACTTGGCTCGGCAAGGCTGATTTTCTTGGAACCTGTCCCAGTGTTTCAGTGAGGGCTGATCTGGATGCCTCAGCTTCAATGGTCCCGGTGAGAGTTGGATCCATCACCTCACCCACGCTCAGAGCTCCTAAAGAGACTAGTTCTGCATTCTTCTCATCCCAGCTTCCACCTTGCTCTCCTCAGGCACAACCTGAGAAGCTAGGGATAATTTCACAGGGGGAGGGGCAGTCATCCCCCATTTGAGTAGATGCAGAGTAGATGAAAGGAGGCCAACCTAGAGAGCACCATGGGCATCTGTTTCCTGTTCCAATGGAGTGTAATGTATTCCCAGAGCTGCCTCCATTAGAGGACCAAGTAAACCATCATCACATCCATGGTCTGATAATGATTCTTCAAGTCATGCCTATAGACAAAATAAAAATAGCACATTTATTGTTGACTAATTCTTAAGGACCTTCACTTCCCAGCCTGCTCTGCTTGGTACACCTACCCATCGGGGGATGTGGTTGAGGGGTACTCAAGCCCCCACTCACCTGTGGGACTAACGGGCATGGCACATGCAGGATGTTCAGAACCTGCAAGGTATCCAGAACCTACAGTGGTCACAAGGTCTCCAGAGCTTGCTGGGTGTCCCGAGCCAGTAGTGTGACTGAGCTTGCAGGATGTCCCAAGCCTGCAGGGTGCCTAGAACCTGCAGGGTTTGCAGAACCTACAGAAGGTCCTGAGCCTGTAGGGTATCCCAAGTCTGTAGAGGGTCCCACACCTCAGCCTGAGGGTTCCAAGTCTACAGAAGGTCCCACACCTCAGCATGAGGGTCTTGAGTCTGCTGAGGGTTCTACTTCTCAGCCTATGGGTCTCGTGTTTGCTGAGGGTTCCACATCTCCTAAGAGTTCCACATTCCTGAGAGTTCTGTGTTACAGAGTTCCATGTCTGCTGAGAGTTCCATGTTCCTTGAGGGTCCCACATTCCTTGAGCGTCCAACATATGCTCCTGAGGGTCCCAGTCGCAGGAGAAGTGGCAGCGCTGGCTGACGCAGAAGTCGTAGGAGACATGGCAGCGTTGGTAGACACAGGAGTCGCAGGAGAAGCGGCAGCGCTGGCTGACGCAGGAGTCGCAGGAGAAGTAGCAATGCTGGCTGACGCAGGAGTCCCAGGAGAAGTGGCAATGCTGGCTGATGCAAGAGTCATAGGAGATGTAGCAATGCTGGCTGATGCAGGAGTCAAAAGAGAAGTTGCAACTGAAAACAGAGGACCAGAAACAGAAGGCGCAGTGTCCACCAGGGCGGTGACGGCAGCTGACGCGGTGACCTCAGAAGCGGCAGCAGCGACAGAAGCAGCGGAGGCCGCCACTAGAGGGCGCTAGGGGCGCCGCCCCTCCTGGAACCTGAAGCGCTTTACCATTTGAAGATTAATTTTTTTGATAAAAATGAAATAATAAAATAAAAATATTTCGAAATGTATGCATATATGTTTTTAGTTGTGTAGAATAAATATTTTATGAGTAATGATAAGTTGTTTGTTTCAAAAAACGTTTTCTGATTGTGACGTACTTCCGGTTCTCCGCTGGGCGCCGCCGGCCAGCTTTTCCATTGAATCTAATTATAACTAGCGCATGCGCAGTTATGTCCCATCTGTACAAAACTATTGGAGTCTTCAGAGCGCAGTTTTTGCCGACCGGAGGCCTGGACTCGTCTACTGAGATCGCTGCAGATCGACAACGTGTTTCCGATCGTTTATTTATTTATTTATTTTTTTTCTGGAAAATGAGCCGTGCACTGACAAGCAGGCTGGCTGTAGGTACGTTTTGAATCATGAAAGCCCTTTATCTAATGTCTATGTGCATTTCTGACTTATATGCCTCTAAACTTTTATATAGCTGTTTGTCAAAAAATCCTTCAGCTGACTGTTTATTCTGGTATTTGTGGAGCTAGCATGCTAATGCTAGCCTTTATCTAATGCTTATTACTATTCCTGACTGATATGGCTCTCAGCTATGTTACAAAATTGTTTTCTAAACATTATGTGTTTAACAAAGGCTTTATTCTTACAGATTATTATTCAATTATTGTTGGGTTTTGAGCAGATATAGTTGCATCTGAAGGAAACATGAGGGAGCCACCATATTATGTCTTTAAACACATACGGTGCCACCCAGATGTAAAGGATATATAGGAGGTCAATATTAATACTGACCTCTTTACCTTAATTAATTTACTTATTCAGATTGAATAGTAATTTCACGGATTCTTTTCTTTTTCCGTTTACCCAATATTTCTGTGATCTTTATGATGGATAAGTAAAACAGAAGCCATAGAGTGACAATGGACACGTTAACTTAGTTTGGTATGCCAAAGACACTACCATTTATTTAGAATAAATCAACTAAATTAACACCATTACACTTGATTGACATGATTTCACTTTCTTTCAATTTAATACGTCAGCACATTTAAATTGTAACAACAGACATAAATACAGGATGTCATTATACTTAGTCTGTGGCTCAGTCTTAGCTTAAAAATAGTTACCAGCTTAGAAATGGAGATGGAGAAATTTAAGAAGGAGAGGTTAAAGGAGGAAGTTATTTATCTTGAGTGTAACCAGAAATGACACTTTCCATCCGACTTCTGCTAAACCCCAGGTACGTTTGTAAACAGCTCTTTACCTTTTGACGACAGCCTGGTAAGAGAAGACCTTGTAGCTTTTCAGATGTATGGGGTCCTTGCGGGGACCAGTACATCTGAGCAGGTTATTAGTTTACCTTCCAACGTCTCCTGGTTTCGCGTTGGTCATCAGAAAATGCGTCAGCTCCTGGCCTCTGACTTCAAGATAACTTATTCCAGGAAGGAATAAACAAGTTTTGAGCTTACGCTCGTTCGAAGTGGACTCATAACAGTATGTTATTAGTCCTTAACTGGATGACGTGTCCTTAGCGTGTGACTGAGTTCATCCAGCTCTTTGGGATGACCTCACATCTTGAAGTTCCCAGCAGACTTCCTCGTTCCAGCAAAAACTTAGAACTTAGTAGAAGATCTGAGAAAGAGAGGACTTGTCCTTTTCCCATTGGTCCAAAAAAGAACCAGTCGAGCAGTTCACTTGTTATCACGATTCAAGGTGAGATTCAGAGCAGAGGGACATTGTTTAGGAAAATTATCTGAACGAGAAGACTTTCAGATGCTAGATGAGAGTTTTAGCTGAAACTCAACAAAAACAATTTCTGTGTAAGTCAGTTTGACCTTTTATCTGAACTTTGACACCCTTTCATTTGATCAAGTAACACAGTCATGCTTCACATTTAAAGAATAACATAGCATATAACATATATCATGAAAATGACAAAAGTTATTCTTTTGATTACATTAGAATAAAATCAAAGATAGAAATAGTCTCTTTTGGTGACTATGTTCTCAGATTACAACTAATGGAATAATTTGTAGTAAATGTCTTGTTTTACTGAGAGGTCAGTAAAGGTCATCACTGGACAGTTCAAAAACCTTAGTTTGACCCTGGGTAGGTCCACTACATCTCCCCCCTTTTGGAAGCCATCGCCAGTCCTTGGGGATGGGGTCCAACACGAAAGGATACCTTGAACTGTCTCTGATCTTGAAGTAATCCAGCAAGTGGAAAAGAAAACTCAAAAATTATAATCCCATAAAGTTTTTGGAACTTCCATACTGTTCAGAGGTAATCCCATTGCGAAAAGCTTTTAATCCTTTGGAAAACAAAGTCTTATAATCCACAGCGGTAATTCCACAGTAGTAATTCCATATCGATTAGAGTTGGTGATTTCATCAGCAACAATTGTTTTTATAATCAGCATGTAGAGGGGATCCCTCGATTGACGCAGAGGAGGCGACCCTTGGATGAAGGTTGAAGACCAAGCGTTGGAGCTGCAGGTCCCCACATCGAAGGTTGTTGGCTGGTTGGCTTCCAGTCAGTGCCACTCTGGTTCTATGTGTCATGCAATTATGTGGGTTTTTAGGTGGGCTTATGATTGGGATTTTACATTAGGCCCTACCTATATGCACCTGGTGTGTAAGCTATCATGGTTTAGATCAGCTACAATTACCAATTAAGGGGTGGATCAATTCTGTAAAATTAGATATAGGGATCTGTACCTATAAAATTTTGGAGGGCTTCTGTAACGAAGGCCTCTAATTCCAAACTATTCCTCCATTCATTACTTAGTTTAGGTTAAACTAAAATAGAAAAATGAAATATAGTTTGATCTAAATGTCTGTTGTCTTTTAGACGAACGACGTAGGATTTGGTATTCCTAATAAATTTTGAAGTCTATGGCGAGACTCATCAAAATGAATAGATAATCTAGAATAGAAACGATCGAATCGGTTCAATTTAGAAATTGTGAGACCAGTGTAGTTTATGGTACCTTGAGTAGCTTTAAACTACATTGACTCTTCGACGATTGAGATTTAACAAAACGAACTGCATGTTGGCATAGTTAAATCCATATCATTCATTAACCAATGTTAATACAAAACCTTTTTGGCTGGGAGTGTTCAGAACCAAAACAATATCTCAACTAATGACAACAGTAATGACTAAACAACAAGGAAACAACGTTTCACTGCTTCGACACACTCTTGTCGTCAGATTCCAAAGTGCAACACACAAGAAAAACAGGTCTCAACTTTATGACCGAGGTCAAATTAAATCTCGTGGATTTAAACGGTTGTTAAGGTTAGTTTTTTTGTGGGTGTTAGACTTAGCGTTTCTAAGTTCAAATTGGACAATGCGACTTATAGGGTGGAAAATACGGTAGTTTAAACCTGATTAGTTTATTTACTAACTTGTGTTTGTACGACCTTATTATCCCATGAAGTCGGTGAGTTTGTGAGATCTTTGTCTTTTGTGGAGTCATTGAACGCCTTGTAAGGTTTGATCTGATTTCGATGTACCCATTTAGCAATTGGCTCTTTGCGGCCTTTGCTGATTTTGATTTCGTAGACGACTGAGGACACTTTGTCTGTTATCAGATGAGGTCCAGTCCACCTGGGCATCAGTTTGCGGGCGAGAGTTCCGGTCTCGGACCCTCCTTTCCCGGTTGCTGGGGCGAACGTATAGTACCAGACTCTGTCTCCCACTTGGAGTTCATTATGAGAGGCCTTCTGGTCGTAGTACGCCTTGCGTCCTTCAGCGGATTTTTCCAGGTTTTTCTGGGCGAAAGCAAAAGTGTTTCTGAGGTGTACATTCAAATCTTTCATGTATTGTTGTGTAGTGTAGGCTGTCGCCATGGCGGCGTCGCCTGGTTGGTACAACAGGTGTAGAGGGAGAGTCATTTGTCGACCGGTCATCATCTCGAAGGGAGAGATGCCAGTTGATGTGTGTGGAGTGGCTCTTATGGCCATGAGGACCAGAGGGAGTTTCACATCCCAGTCCTTGTGGTTTGCAGCCACGTATTTCTTCAAAATACTCACCACAGTTCTGTTTGCTCTCTCTACTTGGCCTGAAGCCTGTGGGTGGTAGCCGACATGAAAGTTGGCCTTGACGCCTAGCGTCTTCCACAGTTCTTTCATCACTTCACCTGTGAAGTGTGTACCTTGGTCTGAGTTCACCCGAAGGGGAAGTCCAAACCTTGAGAATATATGATTCATTAACAACATAGCAGTGGTTTGTGCTGTGTCGTTAGGAGCTGGTAGGCATTCTACCCATTTGGTAAATGCACAGGTTACCGTGAGAAAATATTTATTTCCTCTAGAGCTCTTAGTGAGTGGTCCAACCCAGTCGATCTGGAGGTCAGACCATGGGAATGCAATGCCTCTGCTTTGCAGTGGTGCTCTGTGAAGTGGTCTGGTTGGCTGAAACTGGCCACAGACCACGCACCCTTCAATGTAGTCCTTGACATCCTTTTTCATTCCAGGCCAATAGGCAATTTGTTTTAATGCCGTCAGCGTGGCTTTATCTCCTTTGTGTCCTGCGGACGGGAGATCATGGGCATGAACTAACATCACCCCCCTTTGGTCATGGGGAACCACGAACACAGGTGAGGACGTTGGTCCATGAGCGAAAGTTAGGATGCCTTTGATTAGTTTTAGCTGTTTGCGCAGCTGGTAAAGGACTTTAAGGTCTGGATCGGAATCCAGTTCGTCTTTAGACGGAGTGTTTTTGTCTGGATCAGTCAGGTACAGTATCATGGAGTTGATAGCAGGATCCGACTTCTGTAGTTGGATGATGTCTGGGTCAGTCAGTGCGGGTCGTACAGAGACTGCGTTGTCAGCAGGTCTGGCTGCGGCCTGTGCACGTGTGACTGCCATAACCCTGACTGAAGGTTGTGTTGGCAGAGTCTTGATTAACCAGGAGGGGTCGAAGGACCATAGAGGACCTTCGTCGGCTCCTTCTTTGGCTAAGGAATCTGCAATGTCATTGTAGTGCTTGTCATCGCCTGGGACTCTAGAATGTCCTGGAACTTTCTTCCAGTAGATCTGTAAGTCGTGTGATGTCACCAAGTGATCACACGCTATGAAAAGCTCTTTGTGTTTGACCACTTTTCTGTCGCTTGTTAGGAAACCGTTCTGTTTCCACACAGCGAGGTGACAAGCGAAACTCAAACGAGCATAGTTAGAGTCAGTGCAGATGACTAGCGTCTTGATGGAGCGTTCTACTACCATCTGGAGAGCTATTAGGATTCCTGCAATCTCAGCGTACTGAGAAGTCTGAGATCCTAATTTGTAGCTGAAAGTTATCTGTTCTTGGTCTTGGAGGAGGACCCCTCCAACACCTGCCCTACAGATTTTGTCGCGGAGGAATGAAGATCCATCCACGTACAATGTTGTCATATCTTTGCAGATATTGTCATCAAAGAAGTGGTGATTCGGGTCTTCAGTTACTGGGGGTTTTACCTCAACCGGCGGCTGGGTGGCTGGTACATCTTGTGTACACTTCTGGCAGATTGCCAAGTCCGTCCCCAGATGAGACTTCTTGTTTTGACCATAACGTATGTCTAGGTTAAAACTTTGAAGCGCCATGAGCCACGTTGCAACACGTGAGTTTGTCACCACACCATCTCTGATGCGTTCACTGTTAAGAAAAGTCACTGGCTGGTGTTGTGTTTCCACAATGATTTTCTGTCCACCAATGTAGCTGGAGAAATGTTTAACTGCCCACACTGTGGTCAGTAGAAGCTTTCTCACAGTCTGAGAATCTCAACTCGGGGCCTGCCATCGTTTTGCTGGCGTAGGCTACTACACGTTTGTCTCTGTCGTGTATCTGGTACAGACCTGCACTTATGCAATGAGCTGAGAAGCCCACTTCCAAGTAAAACTCTTTGTTGTAGTCTGGGTAGACTAAACATGGGGCTGACTTGATCCTGTTTATAAGAGCGTCCATTGCCTGTTGCTGTTTGTCAGTCCAGACAAATGGAACGTCTTTCTTTAGGAGTTCAGTCAGTGGCTTTGCAAGGTCCGCATAGTTTTCTATGAATTGGTTCGAGTAGTTACACATGCCCAGAAAACTTTGTAGTTCTTTGAGATTGGTGGGGACTTTGAGATTGTCGAGGCCTTGGGTGCGAGTCAGCTGTGGTTGTACTCCGTCTGGACCTACAAGTAGGCCAACGTAGTCCACCTTGGTTCTGCACCATTGGCATTTTGACAGTGATATCTTAGCACCAGCAGTTGTTAGTTGATTCAGAACGTGGTCGATCTCAGCCAAATGTGAGTCCAGTGTTGGCTGCCTCAAAAGGACATCGTCCACGTAAATCAGTGTCCCACGCTCGTGGGCGTCTGGACATGCTTTGTTCAAGAAGATATTGAACTCTGCAGGTGAGTTAGCGTAGCCAAAGGGACACCTGTTAAAGGTGTATTGACGGCCGCCAAAAGTGAAAGCTAGTTTGTATTGGTCCTCGGCGCGCACAGGGATGGTCCAAAAACCAGAGGCGACGTCGAGGGTCGAGAAGTACTTACCATTGGTGACCTTGGGCAGTTCCTGTTGGAGTTGCGTCATAGGCCATCTGGATAAGGGAACTTGTTTGTTTAGCTTTCGGTAGTCTATAGTGAGTCTCCACTTACCATTTGGTTTTAACACCGGCCATAAAGGCGCAGAGTAAGTGCTGTTACAGTATCGGATGATACCTTTTTCTAACAGGTCATTAATGATTTCTCTGATAGGTTGATGTGCTGCCAGAGGAATCTTGTACTGTCTGACAAATGCAGGGGGAGCATTAGGCGGGGTTGGGATGCTCACTGTGTGGAGCGTGGTCAACCCACAATCCATCGAGTCAGTTGAGAATGATTTCTCATATTTTAGAAGAACTTTGCGAAGTTTGTCCCTTTCTTCATCAGTTTTCAGGGCGTCGGCTTGGGCGACCACCTGGTCAATCTGTGAAGCAATTGAGAGGGGTTCTTGTTCTTTGGGGAGCTCCAGTGAGTCCCCTTCAGTGTCGTAAAACCTGTCAACAGGTAGTGCACTGTAAGTTTGAGGGCATAGACTGTCTCCTTTGTTGAAACCGAACCTGCGGACAGTGTCCTGGTCGGACTCAGTGGGGCCGAAAGAGCAAAAGCAGAACGGGAGGCAGATATTTAAGTTCTCAGGCTCCTCTCTTGTGGAACCAACTTCCAGTTTCTGTCTGTGAGGCTGACACATTGTCCAGTTTTACGATTAGGCTCAATTCTTTTGTTTGTGATAAATCAGATAGTTAGGGTCGGCTTGAGTTTCCTGAGCTATCTCTTGGTTATGCTGCTATAGGCTTAGACTGCTGGAGGACAAACTGATCTAATTTCCTCACTCTGCTGCTGTCTTTACTTACTCTACCGGCTTGTTTCTGTAATTATTTCTATCTTAACATGAGTTTTTTTATATTTTCTCCTATAGAAAGTTCACCTGGACCTGCCTCTGTGTTCGTTTCTCCTTCCTGTTCCTCTTAAACCCAGCTGGTCGAAGCAGACAGCCGCTCGTCCTGAGCCTGGTTCTGCTGGAGGTTTCTTCTTGTTAAAAGGGAGTTTTTTCTTTCCACTGTCTCCTTTGTGCTTGCTCAGGTTGGGAGACTGTGACAAAGTGAAGACTCAACACAATCTGCTGCTTCCTTAGACAGAGAACTTTTACTGACTGGCTTTTATAATGTATGTGAATGTTTCTGTACAGTGTCCTGAGACAACATCTGTTGTGACTTGGCACTATATAAATCAACTGAATTGAACTGAAATAAAGATTAATATTTAAAAAGTATAAAAGTTTGAAAAACCAAAACTTGTAGCACCAAGCTGAACGTTTTGGTATTTTTATGGCTAAACCAGAACACGGTAGCTTTGCAGCGGTGTTAGATAGCAAACGAATAAAAGAGAAACTTTAGTGTGAATGCTGAATCTGCAGTCACAGAATGAACGAGGATGTCTTGATCTTATGCTAATCTGTGCTGTCAGCCATGTGCCATCACTGAGTCAGGTTGGATCAGGTGAGACAATCTGTCAGCCTGAAGGACAAGCCCGAGCGCCTCTTGTAAACACATTCAGGGCTCGGACGAGGCGAGCATGTTGAAGTGAAAATCACCCAGATCTGTGACAGCTGACAAAGCTTCCAGGCTAAATGTTTTTTTTTTTAAAGCTTTTATGATCTAGAAATCTCTAGACTTCTATGAATTACACCAAAGAAAAATATTAATACAACCCATTTGTTTCCAGTAGGGCTGAACGATTTTGGAAAATAATCTAATTGCAATCTTTTTTCTATAAATTGCAATTGCGATTTAAAACGCGATTATTTTTTAAATATCTTCTCAAGTATTTTTCAACAAACAGAAGCAATAAATCAATCTGTTTTATAATAAACAATGTCAGATTTATTTAAAGCAGAGATTACAATAAAGCAAACAAATCTATGCCTTTTCTTTTCACCATTTCTATTTTTTCTTGTTTCATAAACATAATAGTAAACATGTTAAGTGAACTTCCTAACTACTGTCTGAACTTCACATGACAGTTAATAAATAAATATTTAAAAAATTACTGTTTGAAGTTCAAACAGTTCGGTCAGTGATCCCTGTCGGCTGATACTTTGCTTACTTGAAGTTGAAGCACTGGTTGTTGTCGTCATTCTAGCCATGCAGCCATCTTTGTGGTGTTTTTTTTAAAGTGTTGATAAAGATTTGTGTCACGTGACCTGTCAAATTGCAGCCTTGGCGATTAGAAAATCTCATTTTATCATATTGCGATATTATTGCAAATGCAATAAATTGTTCAGCCCTAGTTTCCAGATTAAAAAATGTTTTGTTGCAAAAGGGTAAATGCTAGTACCAAAAAAGTGAGTGTAATAAAACGGGTTTTAAATGGAGTGAAGTGAATTGGATTGCCAAGAAAGGTAAACTGGTTCTTTCTTCTTACATAACCTTTCATTAACAAATCTCCGCACCAATCTGCTCTAAAACACTAATTAGAGCCAATGACTGTGAATCCTTGAGATCCTCAAACGTTCACCCGCAACAAGCAGTTTTCACCCTCGACGTTCATTGAGAACGTTCTCACTTTGTGTCTTTCAACTGCTGCAGCAAACAGGAAACGGTATAACAGAATGCCACCGCAACTTTTTACTCTCATAGACTCATAGCGTACCTGCACGCTTTAAGCTGCAGCCTGATCCTCTCGTCACCGCCAAAACACCACGGGGACAACTGGTTGCATAACGCAACACGGAAAAGAAAACATGAAGTTTTCGAAGTGATACATTATATATAAAGACTGGCGTTCAGTGCAGATTGCACGTTGCGTTTACTTCCCGTGTTTAACACCAAAACCATCTTACGTAGCAAAATGAAGAAAATAACGTCACGCACGATCTCACGCTCTGTTGGGGACGACTTTCAGCTGCTACCGCACCAAATTTTAGCTCACTATACGTAAAAGTGTCAGAGTTATAAGAGTTTTTGTGTTTTTTAAACTCACTTAGCTGTTATAGCCATTTTAAATTAAACGCATTCTAGAAGTCACTCAGCTGTAGAAGTACATCCAGTAATTAGCCTCTGAAAGTTTCATTAAAATATGTGCAGTGGTTCATGAGATATTTTGCTAACAGACACATTGGGTAGACTCCCAACAGTTCATGCTAAATTCTTAAGCAATTATGTTAGCCAACGAGTAGCATTTGGAGTATGCGTTGAAGATGACTCTCAGCTACCACCGCACCAAATTACAGAGTTACAGCCATCTTTGTGTTTTCTGAGGTCACTTAGCTGTGGCAGCCATCTTGATTTGGTATGGCTTTGGTAGTAAGTCGGACCCCTTCATGATAGGCGTTGGACTTCACCAGGGCTGCCCGTTGGCAATGATTCTGTTCATAACTTTTATTGACAGAATTTCTCGGTGCAGCCAGGGGGTGGAGGGAGTCCAGTTTGTTGGTCTCAGGATTCGACCTCTGCTCTTTGCAGATGATGTGGTCCTGTTGGCGTCATCGTGCCGTGATCTCCAGCTCTCACTGGAGAGGTTTGCAGCCGAATGTGAAGCGGCTGGGATGAGAATCAGCACCTCCAAATCTGAGGCCATGGTCCTCAGTTGGAAAATGGTGGCTTGTTCTCTTCGGGTCAAGGGAGAGGTTCTGCCTCAAGCGGAGGAGTTCAAGTATCTCTGGGTTTTGTTCACGAGTGAGGGAAGAATGAAGCAAGATTGACAGACGGATTGGTGCAGTGTCTACAGTATTGTGGACTTTGTGCTGGTCTGATGTGGTGAAGAGGGAACTGAGCTGTAAGGCACAGCTCTCTGTTGACCATAGGTTCCCACCTTCACCTATGGTCATGAACTCTGGGTAGTGACCAAAAGAAGTGGATACAGGTTGAAATGAGTTTCCCCTGCAGGGTAGCTGGACTCTCCCTTAGAGATAAGGTGAGAAGTTCGGAAATATGGGAGAGACTTTGAGTAGAACCGCTGCTCCTCCACATCAAGAGGAGCCAGTTGATGTGGTTTGGGCATCTGGTAGATGCAGTGTTGGGCACCAGACCGCTAGGGAGCGCTAAAGCGCTAATCCGCTAATAGCGGACCTAAACAATTTGTTAGCGCTATAGCGGATTGACTAACTTTTATAATTCATAAGCGGATTTGCGCTATTTTTATTTAAAATGCAGTACCGCTAATAACTAATTATCTATCAGTAAAAACGAAAAAACTTATTTACGGGCTCTTAAATCAACCGGACGACTGCTCACAGACCATATCCTGTCAGCGCCGGATGTGGTCCGTGAAAAAAAGCGGTCCCCGCCCTAAGGGGGGCTAGAGAGAGCGCTCTCTCTATAGCAGTTAGCAGCCAGTGTGTTACTCTGCAGCCTTATTGCTTGTTTTCGAAGAGTCAGACGAAGAGTTTTTAACATGGAGGGTGAACTTATGGATGTTTCTCAGCGGCCTACGCGACGCGTCAGCGCCTCATTTGCCCTGTTCAAAATGGCGACGGCCACAGAAGCGAAGGACTTTACAAGAAAACACGGTAAAAACAATTATTTCTTTGCTGAGAAAAAATATATTTCTTAGCTGACTTTATAGCACAAGGTTTTTCTGAGCTTAACCGTTTCACGAAATGGTCAAATCTGCTGGATTAAAAAAAGTAGTTCGCCATTTGCACGTTAGCGCGTTAGCATTAGCTTCCGCTAGCTTTGCTAAGACATAAGCGCTTTTGAAATTGCGGACCTAAATAAATTAATAAGCGCTTTAGAAATAGCGGAACTAATTTTTGGATTAGCACTGCCCAGCACTGGGTAGATGCTTCCAGGGCGTCTCCCTAGTGGGATGCTTCAGGCATATCTGACTGGGAGGAGACCTCGGCGAAGACCCAGGACATGGTGGAGACCATGTCTCTAGGTTGGCCTGGGAACGCCTTGGAGTATTCCCAGAAGAACTGGAAGAGGTAGATGTGGAATGAGATTCTGGACCTCCATGCTCAAGCTGCTGCCCTGGCGACCACCTGACTTTGAAACAAGCAGAATGGATGGATGGACACAAAAATCAATGTACACCATCAACTTTTAGCGGTGGACTTTAAATGTATACTGTATACACAAAAAAAGTCCATGTCGTTCGAGCAAAGTCCTACATCATCCACAGGACAAAAAGGAGGTTTTAGATCGTAACTTGTGGGAAAAGAACTGGAAAAAAGATCTGCAAAGCTTTCCACGGTTATCATGCCATGCTGGACGTTTTGTTGCAAAGATAATGTGCAGGTGGTGTTTATAAAATGCAGACTTGCCAGTCCTAGTAGAGGGACAAAAATGGAAAAGGGAAATGAGAAGGCGGTACAAAGTGAAAGTCTGCCCTTCAGAACCGATCAAACCTCAGCTTCTGCTCCAACACCGAAACTTCCTCAAACACAACAGAATTACCATAGTTTGGTTCAACTCATATTCATTCTCATTCTAGCAGCGTCACAGAATGAGTGAATCTCACACACATAAGTTATGCACTTTTGACACACCAGCTGTTTATTCAGTACTTTCATGCCTCTACTTTTAACCGACAGCTTTACACCCCAGTTCCTAACGATTCGTTCACAACTGAATGATTCTTAAACCGTTGGATGCACCGAGGGGAACTTTCACT
>JBBPBX010058387.1:0-22122 GCA_038048925.1 Garcialebias charrua
TTCTATGACAGAATTTTCAAGGTGTATTCAGGCGACATAAAGGAACCAGGCCTGGAAGAGCAGGCACTTTTCAAATCTGTTTGCAGAAATAATCTAATCTCTGATATTAGATTCAAGTTGCCATTGTACACCTGGTGTCAATTAGAAGTAACATCTTTGGATGAAATAAAACAGGGTGCTATAAAGGTTTTTGAGGCTCACATGCAAAGCAAAACGCCCTTAGAGGTGTGCCCAGGTCAAAAGGTCGTATCCCAGTCGCTGAAAATAGAAGAGGTTCTCTCTCCTATAGAAAGCGAGAATAAACACTGTCGAATAAAAGGCTCTCTGACCTCAGAGGAGATGGAGAACATACGTTGTTGTTAGAAGAGTTGGATAATGCAAGCAAGAATAAAGAAGATTTTCAAACTGACAAACAACAAAATGTTGGTGCTAGTTGGAACAGTGACTCACAATGGTTTAAAGGGAGCCCCACTCCTAGTGCACCTCAGATTAGAAAGTCTGAGACAAGCGATGAACCACAAAAGGTTGGTGTTCACTCTTAACTGTCCTGAGTTTTTTTTTACACTTTTATACTACTATGCAAAAAACTCAGGACAGTATTACACTTTTGTTATTTCATTTTATGCTTATGTTTGACAAAACACTGTCCTTAAAAACCACAAAACAGTCACACACACAAACACACACAACTTCAGTTGAACATGTTATATTTACATGTATATGTCTATCTGTACATTATATGTATATGCATATATATACATGTATATGTTTATGCATATATACATCTATATGTTTATGCATATGTACATATATGCATATTCTTGTATATATACATATATGCATTTACATGTTTAAATGCATTTGCATATACAGTACATGTATATATGCACTTACATATACATGTATATATGCACTTACATATACATGTATATATGCACTTATATATACATGTAATAGGCATGTAAATATAACATGTTCAACTCAAATTGTGTGTGTTTGTGTGTGTGACTGTTTTGTGGTTTCTAAGGACAGTGTTTTGTCAGGACAGTAATGAGCTGTTATCTGATTGTCTGATTACTGTATAGCGTATTGCTGTCCTGACAAAACACTGTCCTTAAAAACCACAAAACGGTCACACACACAAACACACACAACTTCAGTTGAACATGTTATATTTACATGTATATGTCTATCTGTACATTATATGTATATGCATATATATACATATATATGTTTATGCATATATACATCTATATGTTTATGCATATGTACATATATGCATATTCTTGTATATATACATATATGCATTTACATGTTTAGATGCATTTGCATATACAGTACATGTATATATGCACTTACATATACATGTATATATGCACTTACATATACATGTATATATGCACTTATATATACATGTAATAGGCATGTAAATATAACATGTTCAACTCAAATTGTGTGTGTTTGTGTGTGTGACTGTTTTGTGGTTTCTAAGGACAGTGTTTTGTCAGGACAGTAATGAGCTGTTATCTGATTGTCTGATTATAGCGTATTGCTGTCCTAACAAACCACTGTCCATTAAAACCACAAAACAGTCACACACACAAACACACACAATTTTAGTAGAACATGTTATATTTACATGTATATGTCTATCTGATATGCATATATACATTTATATGCATATATGTATATACACTGTACAGTACATGAATATGCATTTATGATATGCTTATATACATGTATATATGTATATTTGTGTGTATGTATATGACATAGATATCAATTATATAAATAATGCAGGGATTGTTAAGTATGACTTCAATATTATTAGTCACAGTTTTTAAATTTATAGTTTTCTTTCATTCAGCTAATTTTAATTTCATCTTAGTCCACCTATCATGAGAGGAGTTTTGTAAATACTCTGTCCATCCATCTTTCCTTTATGTGAGATGGATACTTTGGCCAAAAACAAACAATCATGTAATGTTTATTGGTTTACATGTGACAGCAGCTATCATCAAAATGTAGAATTTCCTCTAAATATAAGTATAAATGATCTCTTACAGATGTCATGTGAACACGTCCAGAGTCAGGAGATCGCAGGTAGCCAGAAGCACGATCAACTTCCTTTAAACACGAATACCAAGGTACATTTTAGTTCTTGTGTTCCTAAACAGAATTACTTGCTACGTGTGGTTTCATCAACCTTAATGTTCAATTATGTGTGTATAGGAGTGTACTATGGTTTTTATGGACAGTTGTTTGTTTGGACAGTCAGACGCTATAAACAATCAGACAATCAATCAGATAACAGCTCATTACTGTCCTGACAAAACACTGTCCTTAAAAACCACAAAACAGTCACACACACAAACACACACAACTTCAGTTGAACATGTTATATTTACATGTATATGTCTATCTGTACATTATATGTATATGCATATATATACATCTATATGTTTATGCATATGTACATATATGCATATTCTTGTATATATACATATATGCATTTACATGTTTAAATGCATTTGCATATACAGTACATGTATATATGCACTTACATATACATGTATATATGCACTTACATATACATGTATATATGCACTTATATATACATGTAATAGGCATGTAAATATAACATGTTCAACTCAAATTGTGTGTGTTTGTGTGTGTGACTGTTTTGTGGTTTCTAAGGACAGTGTTTTGTCAGGACAGTAATGAGCTGTTATCTGATTGTCTGATTACTGTATAGCGTATTGCTGTCCTGACAAAACACTGTCCTTAAAAACCACAAAACAGTCACACACACAAACACACACAACTTCAGTTGAACATGTTATATTTACATGTATATGTCTATCTGTACATTATATGTATATGCATATATATACATGTATATGTTTATGCATATATACATCTATATGTTTATGCATATGTACATATATGCATATTCTTGTATATATACATATATGCATTTACATGTTTAAATGCATTTGCATATACAGTACATGTATATATGCACTTACATATACATGTATATATGCACTTACATATACATGTATATATGCACTTATATATACATGTAATAGGCATGTAAATATAACATGTTCAACTCAAATTGTGTGTGTTTGTGTGTGTGACTGTTTTGTGGTTTCTAAGGACAGTGTTTTGTCAGGACAGTAATGAGCTGTTATCTGATTGTCTGATTATAGCGTATTGCTGTCCTAACAAACCACTGTCCATTAAAACCACAAAACAGTCACACACACAAACACACACAATTTTAGTAGAACATGTTATATTTACATGTATATGTCTATCTGATATGCATATATACATTTATATGCATATATGTATATACACTGTACAGTACATGAATATGCATTTATGATATGCTTATATACATGTATATATGTATATTTGTGTGTATGTATATGACATAGATATCAATTATATAAATAATGCAGGGATTGTTAAGTATGACTTCAATATTATTAGTCACAGTTTTTTAATTTATAGTTTTCTTTCATTCAGCTAATTTTAATTTCATCTTAGTCCACCTATCATGAGAGGAGTTTTGTAAATACTCTGTCCATTTATCTTTCCTTTATGTGAGATGGATACTTGGGCCAAAAACAAACAATCATGTAATGTTTATTGGTTTACATGTGACAGCAGCTATCATCAAAATGTAGAATTTCCTCTAAATATAAGTATAAATGATCTCTTACAGATGTCATGTGAACACGTCCAGAGTCAGGAGATCGCAGGTAGCCAGAAGCACGATCAACTTCCTTTAAACACGAATACCAAGGTACATTTTAGTTCTTGTGTTCCTAAACAGAATTACTTGCTACGTGTGGTTTCATCAACCTTAATGTTCAATTATGTGTGTATAGGAGTGTACTATGGTTTTTATGGACAGTTGTTTGTTTGGACAGTCAGACGCTATAAACAATCAGACAATCAATCAGATAACAGCTCATTACTGTCCTGACAAAACACTGTCCTTAAAAACCACAAAACAGTCACACACACAAACACACACAACTTCAGTTGAACATGTTATATTTACATGTATATGTCTATCTGTACATTATATGTATATGCATATATATACATGTATATGTTTATGCATATATACATCTATATGTTTATGCATATGTACATATATGCATATTCTTGTATATATACATATATGCATTTACATGTTTAAATGCATTTGCATATACAGTACATGTATATATGCACTTACATATACATGTATATATGCACTTACACATACATGTAAATAGGCACTTACATATACGTGTAATAGGCATGTAAATATAACATGTTCAACTCAAATTGTGTGTGTTTGTGTGTGTGACTGTTTTGTGGTTTCTAAGGACAGTGTTTTGTCAGGACAGTAATGAGCTGTTATCTGATTGTCTGATTACTGTATAGCGTATTGCTGTCCTGACAAAACACTGTCCTTAAAAACCACAAAACAGTCACACACACAAACACACACAACTTCAGTTGAACATGTTATATTTACATGTATATGTCTATCTGTACATTATATGTATATGCATATATATACATGTATATGTTTATGCATATATACATCTATATGTTTATGCATATGTACATATATGCATATTCTTGTATATATACATATATGCATTTACATGTTTAAATGCATTTGCATATACAGCATACAAGCCCAAAACCAGAAAAGTTGGCACGTTGTGCAAATCGCAAATAAAAACAGAATACAATGACTTGCAAATCTTTTTCAACCCATATTCAACTGAATAGAATGCAAAGACAATATATTTAATGTTCGAACGGAGAAACTTTATTTTGTTTTGCAAATAACCATTAACTTAGAATTCAATGGCAGCAACACATTGCAAAAAAGTTGGCACAGGGACATATTTACCACTGTGTTACATCGCCTTTCCTTTTAACAACACTCAGTAAACGTTTGGGAACTGAGGAGACCAATTTTTGAAGCTTTTCAGGTGGAATTCTTCCCCATTCTTGCTTGATGTACAGCTTAAGTTGTTCAACAGTCCGGGGTCTCCGTTGTCGTATTTTACGTTTCATAATGCGCCACACATTTTCAATGGGGGACAGGTCTGGACTGCAGGCAGGCCAGGGGAGGACCCGCACTCTTTTGCTACGAAGCCACGCTGTTGTAACACGTGCAGAATGTGGCTTGGCATTGTCTTGCTGAAATAAGCTGGGGCGTCCATGAAAAAGACGTCGCTTGGATGGCAGCATATGTTGCTCCAAAACCTGTATGTACCTTTCAGCATTAATGGTGCCTTCACAGATGTGTAAGTTACCCATGCCTTGGGCACTAATGCACCCCCATACCATCACAGATGCTGGCTTTTGAACTTTGCGCCTATAACAGTCCTGATGGTTCTTTTCCTCTTTGGTCCGTAAGACACGACGTCCACAGTTTCCAAAGACAATTTGAAATGTGGACTCATCAGACCACAGAACACTTTTCCACTTTGCATCAGTCCATCTCAGATGAGCTCGGGCCCAGCAAAGCCGGCGGCGTTTCTGGATCTTGTTGATGAATGGCTTTTGCTTTGCATAGTAGAGCTTTAACTTGCACTTACAGATGTAGCGACGAACTGTAGTTACTGACAGTGGTTTTCTGAAGTATTCCTGAGCCCATGTGGTGATATCTTTTACACACTGATGTCGGTTTTTGATGCAGTACCGCCTGAGGGATCGAAGGTCACGGGCATTCAATGTTGGTTTTCGGCCTTGCCCCTTACGTGTAGTGATTTCTCCAGATTCTCTGAACCTTTTGATGATATTACGGACCGTAGATGGTGAAATTCCTAAATTCCTTGCAATAGCTCGTTGAGAAAAGTTGTTCTTGAACTGTTCGACAATTTGCCCACGCATTTGTTCACAGAGTGGTGACCCTCGCCCCATCCTTCTATGTGGATGACTGAGCATGTCAAGGAAGCTGCTTTTATACCCAATCATGGCACCCACCTGTTCCCAATTTGCATGTTCACCTGTGGGATATTCCAAATAAGTGTTTGATGAGCATTCCTCAAATTTCTCTGTCTTCTTTGTCACTTGTGCCAGCTTTTTTGAAACATGTTGCAGGCATCAAATTCCAAATGAGCTAATAATTGCAAAAAATAACAAAGTTTACCAGTTCGAACGTTAAGTATGTGGTCTTTGCAGTGTGTTCAATTGAATATAGGTTGAAAAAGATTTGCAAGTCATTGTATTCTGTTTTTATTTGCGATTTCCACAACGTGCCAACTTTTCTGGTTTTGGGCTTGTATATATGCTACATATACATGTATATATGCACTTACACATACATGTAAATAGGCACTTACATATACGTGTAATAGGCATGTAAATATAACATGTTCAACTCAAATTGTGTGTGTTTGTGTGTGTGACTGTTTTGTGGTTTCTAAGGACAGTGTTTTGTCAGGACAGTAATGAGCTGTTATCTGATTGTCTGATTATAGCGTATTGCTGTCCTAACAAACCACTGTCCATTAAAACCACAAAACAGTCACACACACAAACACACACAACTTCAGTTGAACATGTTATATTTACATGTATATGTCTATCTGTACATTATATGTATATGTTTATATATATACATCTATATGTTTATGCATATGTACATATATGCATATTCTTGTATATATACATATATGCATTTACATGTTTAAATGCATTTGCATATACAGTACATGTATATATGCACTTACATATACATGTATATATGCACTTACATATACATGTATATATGCACTTATATATACATGTAATAGGCATGTAAATATAACATGTTCAACTCAAATTGTGTGTGTTTGTGTGTGTGACTGTTTTGTGGTTTCTAAGGACAGTGTTTTGTCAGGACAGTAATGAGCTGTTATCTGATTGTCTGATTACTGTATAGCGTATTGCTGTCCTGACAAAACACTGTCCTTAAAAACCACAAAACTGTCACACACACAAACACACACAACTTCAGTTGAACATGTTATATTTACATGTATATGTCTATCTGTACATTATATGTATATGCATATATATACATGTATATGTTTATGCATATATACATCTATATGTTTATGCATATGTACATATATGCATATTCTTGTATATATACATATATGCATTTACATGTTTAAATGCATTTGCATATACAGTACATGTATATATGCACTTACATATACATGTATATATGCACTTACATATACATGTATATATGCACTTATATATACATGTAATAGGCATGTAAATATAACATGTTCAACTCAAATTGTGTGTGTTTGTGTGTGTGACTGTTTTGTGGTTTCTAAGGACAGTGTTTTGTCAGGACAGTAATGAGCTGTTATCTGATTGTCTGATTACTGTATAGCGTATTGCTGTCCTGACAAAACACTGTCCTTAAAAACCACAAAACGGTCACACACACAAACACACACAACTTCAGTTGAACATGTTATATTTACATGTATATGTCTATCTGTACATTATATGTATATGCATATATATACATATATATGTTTATGCATATATACATCTATATGTTTATGCATATGTACATATATGCATATTCTTGTATATATACATATATGCATTTACATGTTTAGATGCATTTGCATATACAGTACATGTATATATGCACTTACATATACATGTATATATGCACTTACATATACATGTATATATGCACTTATATATACATGTAATAGGCATGTAAATATAACATGTTCAACTCAAATTGTGTGTGTTTGTGTGTGTGACTGTTTTGTGGTTTCTAAGGACAGTGTTTTGTCAGGACAGTAATGAGCTGTTATCTGATTGTCTGATTATAGCGTATTGCTGTCCTAACAAACCACTGTCCATTAAAACCACAAAACAGTCACACACACAAACACACACAATTTTAGTAGAACATGTTATATTTACATGTATATGTCTATCTGATATGCATATATACATTTATATGCATATATGTATATACACTGTACAGTACATGAATATGCATTTATGATATGCTTATATACATGTATATATGTATATTTGTGTGTATGTATATGACATAGATATCAATTATATAAATAATGCAGGGATTGTTAAGTATGACTTCAATATTATTAGTCACAGTTTTTAAATTTATAGTTTTCTTTCATTCAGCTAATTTTAATTTCATCTTAGTCCACCTATCATGAGAGGAGTTTTGTAAATACTCTGTCCATTTATCTTTCCTTTATGTGAGATGGATACTTTGGCCAAAAACAAACAATCATGTAATGTTTATTGGTTTACATGTGACAGCAGCTATCATCAAAATGTAGAATTTCCTCTAAATATAAGTATAAATGATCTCTTACAGATGTCATGTGAACACGTCCAGAGTCAGGAGATCGCAGGTAGCCAGAAGCACGATCAACTTCCTTTAAACACGAATACCAAGGTACATTTTAGTTCTTGTGTTCCTAAACAGAATTACTTGCTACGTGTGGTTTCATCAACCTTAATGTTCAATTATGTGTGTATAGGAGTGTACTATGGTTTTTATGGACAGTTGTTTGTTTGGACAGTCAGACGCTATAAACAATCAGACAATCAATCAGATAACAGCTCATTACTGTCCTGACAAAACACTGTCCTTAAAAACCACAAAACAGTCACACACACAAACACACACAACTTCAGTTGAACATGTTATATTTACATGTATATGTCTATCTGTACATTATATGTATTATGCATGCATATATATACATCTATATGTTTATGCATATGTACATATATGCATATTCTTGTATATATACATATATGCATTTACATGTTTAAATGCATTTGCATATACAGTACATGTATATATGCACTTACATATACATGTATATATGCACTTACATATACATGTATATATGCACTTATATATACATGTAATAGGCATGTAAATATAACATGTTCAACTCAAATTGTGTGTGTTTGTGTGTGTGACTGTTTTGTGGTTTCTAAGAACAGTGTTTTGTCAGGACAGTAATGAGCTGTTATCTGATTGTCTGATTACTGTATAGCGTATTGCTGTCCTGACAAAACACTGTCCTTAAAAACCACAAAACAGTCACACACACAAACACACACAACTTCAGTTGAACATGTTATATTGACATTATATTATAATGACTCATTTGGTGTCTTCTACACAGGTTTCTGCTCACCCTGACCATTTGGTGTCTTCTCCACAGGTTTCTGCTCCTCCTGACCAAACTGTAGGAGAAGAACCGATGGGATCACTACCCTCATCTCTTGAACCACAGGTGAACAGCTTTCTTACTTGAAAATCTTTCTAATTTGTCTGACAGGTATTTTAGTGGACATGGGTTTTTGGGAGAGTAGACACAGTCCCCGCAATGCTTGTTCCTGTCAGGGGACTGCATTCTGAGGACTGTGTGTAGATGACTGTAGAGTAATATTGTTGGCAATCAGTAAGAACTTTTTAAAATAGTATTGCCAAACTTGTCTAGCTTTACCATAGCTTTTTACACAGTGTTACTGTATAGTGTTCTAACTTGAAGTTAATATTAAATAATTCTTAATAACTCATTTGGTGTCTTCTCCACAGGTTTCTGCTCATCTTGACCAAACTGTAGGAGAAGAACTGATGGGATCACTACCCTCATCTCTTGAACCACAGGTGAACAGCTTTCTGACTTTGAAATCTTTCTAATTTGTCTGACAGGTATTTTAGTGGACATGGGTTTTTGGGAGAGTAGACACAGTCCCCGCAATGCTTGTTCCTGTCAGGGGACTGCATTCTGAGGACTGTGTGTAGATGACTGTAGAGTAATATTGTTGGCAATCAGCAGGATCTTGCTTAAAATAATATTGCCAAACGGCTTGTTTAGCTTTACCGTAGCTCTTTACACAGTGTTACTGTGTAGTGTTCTAACTTGGTGTTAATATTAAATGAATCTTAATGACTCATTTGGTGTCTTCTCCACAGGTTTCTGCTCATCCTGACCAAACTGTAGGAGAAGAACCGATGGGATCACTATCCTCATCTCTTGAACCACAGGTGAACAGCTTTCTGACTTGAAAATCTATCTAATTTGTCTGACAGGTATTTTAGTGGACATGGGTTTTTGGGAGAGTAGACACAGTCCCCGCAATGCTTGTTCCTGTCAGGGGACTGCATTCTGAGGACTGTGTGTAGATGACTGTAGAGTAATATTGTTGGCAATCAGTAAGAACTTTTTAAAATAGTATTGCCAAACTTGTCTAGCTTTACCATAGCTTTTTACACAGTGTTACTGTATAGTGTTCTAACTTGAAGTTAATATTAAATAATTCTTAATAACTCATTTGGTGTCTTCTCCACAGGTTTCTGCTCATCTTGACCAAACTGTAGGAGAAGAACTGATGGGATCACTACCCTCATCTCTTGAACCACAGGTGAACAGCTTTCTGACTTGGAAATCTTTCTAATTTGTCTGACAGGTATTTTAGTGGACATGGGTTTTTGGGAGAGTAGACACAGTCCCCGCAATGCTTGTTCCTGTCAGGGGACTGCATTCTGAGGACTGTGTGTAGATGACTGTAGAGTAATATTGTTGGCAATCAGTAGGACCTTGCTTAAAATAGTATTGCCAAACAACTTGTCTAGCTTTACCATAGCTCTTTACACAGTGTTACTGTATAGTGTTCTAACTTGGTGTTAATATTAAATGAATCTTAATGACTCATTTGGTGTCTTCTCCACAGGTTTCTGCTCATCCTGACCAAACTGTAGGAGAAGAACCGATGGGATCACTATCCTCATCTCTTGAACCACAGGTGAACAGCTTTCTGACTTGAAAATCTATCTAATTTGTCTGACAGGTATTTTAGTGGACATGGGTTTTTGGGAGAGTAGACACAGTCCCCGCAATGCTTGTTCCTGTCAGGGGACTGCATTCTGAGGACTGTGTGTAGATGACTGTAGAGTAATATTGTTGGCAATCAGTAGGACCTTGCTTAAAATAGTATTGCCAAACAACTTGTCTAGCTTTACCATAGCTCTTTACACAGTGTTACTGTATAGTGTTCTAACTTGAAGTTAATATTAAATGAATCTTAATGACTCATTTGGTGTCTTCTCCACAGGTTTCTGCTCACCCTGACCAAACTGTAGGAGAAGAACCGATGGGATCACTATCCTCATCTCTTGAACCACAGGTGAACAGCTTTCTGACATGGAAATCTTTCTAATTTGTCTGACAGGTATTTTAGTGGACATGGGTTTTTGGGAGAGTAGACACAGTCCCCGCAATGCTTGTTCCTGTCAGGGGACTGCATTCTGAGGACTGTGTGTAGATGACTGTAGAGTAATATTGTTGGCAATCAGTAAGAACTTTTTAAAATAGTATTGCCAAACTTGTCTAGCTTTACCATAGCTTTTTACACAGTGTTACTGTATAGTGTTCTAACTTGAAGTTAATATTAAATAATTCTTAATAACTCATTTGGTGTCTTCTCCACAGGTTTCTGCTCATCTTGACCAAACTGTAGGAGAAGAACTGATGGGATCACTACCCTCATCTCTTGAACCACAGGTGAACAGCTTTCTGACTTTGAAATCTTTCTAATTTGTCTGACAGGTATTTTAGTGGACATGGGTTTTTGGGAGAGTAGACACAGTCCCCGCAATGCTTGTTCCTGTCAGGGGACTGCATTCTGAGGACTGTGTGTAGATGACTGTAGAGTAATATTGTTGGCAATCAGCAGGATCTTGCTTAAAATAATATTGCCAAACGGCTTGTTTAGCTTTACCGTAGCTCTTTACACAGTGTTACTGTGTAGTGTTCTAACTTGGTGTTAATATTAAATGAATCTTAATGACTCATTTGGTGTCTTCTCCACAGGTTTCTGCTCATCCTGACCAAACTGTAGGAGAAGAACCGATGGGATCACTATCCTCATCTCTTGAACCACAGGTGAACAGCTTTCTGACTTGAAAATCTATCTAATTTGTCTGACAGGTATTTTAGTGGACATGGGTTTTTGGGAGAGTAGACACAGTCCCCGCAATGCTTGTTCCTGTCAGGGGACTGCATTCTGAGGACTGTGTGTAGATGACTGTAGAGTAATATTGTTGGCAATCAGTAGGACCTTGCTTAAAATAGTATTGCCAAACAACTTGTCTAGCTTTACCATAGCTCTTTACACAGTGTTACTGTATAGTGTTCTAACTTGAAGTTAATATTAAATGAATCTTAATGACTCATTTGGTGTCTTCTCCACAGGTTTCTGCTCACCCTGACCAAACTGTAGGAGAAGAACCGATGGGATCACTATCCTCATCTCTTGAACCACAGGTGAACAGCTTTCTGACATGGAAATCTTTCTAATTTGTCTGACAGGTATTTTAGTGGACATGGGTTTTTGGGAGAGTAGACACAGTCCCCGCAATGCTTGTTCCTGTCAGGGGACTGCATTCTGAGGACTGTGTGTAGATGACTGTAGAGTAATATTGTTGGCAATCAGTAGGACCTTGCTTAAAATAGTATTGCCAAACAACTTGTCTAGCTTTACCATAGCTCTTTACACAGTGTTACTGTATAGTGTTCTAACTTGGTGTTAATATTAAATGAATCTTAATGACTCATTTGGTGTCTTCTCCACAGGTTTCTGCTCATCCTGACCAAACTGTAGGAGAAGAACCGATGGGATCACTATCCTCATCTCTTGAACCACAGGTGAACAGCTTTCTGACTTGAAAATCTATCTAATTTGTCTGACAGGTATTTTAGTGGACATGGGTTTTTGGGAGAGTAGACACAGTCCCCGCAATGCTTGTTCCTGTCAGGGGACTGCATTCTGAGGACTGTGTGTAGATGACTGTAGAGTAATATTGTTGGCAATCAGTAGGACCTTGCTTAAAATAGTATTGCCAAACAACTTGTCTAGCTTTACCATAGCTCTTTACACAGTGTTACTGTATAGTGTTCTAACTTGAAGTTAATATTAAATGAATCTTAATGACTCATTTGGTGTCTTCTCCACAGGTTTCTGCTCACCCTGACCAAACTGTAGGAGAAGAACCGATGGGATCACTATCCTCATCTCTTGAACCACAGGTGAACAGCTTTCTGACATGGAAATCTTTCTAATTTGTCTGACAGGTATTTTAGTGGACATGGGTTTTTGGGAGAGTAGACACAGTCCCCGCAATGCTTGTTCCTGTCAGGGGACTGCATTCTGAGGACTGTGTGTAGATGACTGTAGAGTAATATTGTTGGCAATCAGTAAGAACTTTTTAAAATAGTATTGCCAAACTTGTCTAGCTTTACCATAGCTTTTTACACAGTGTTACTGTATAGTGTTCTAACTTGAAGTTAATATTAAATAATTCTTAATAACTCATTTGGTGTCTTCTCCACAGGTTTCTGCTCATCTTGACCAAACTGTAGGAGAAGAACTGATGGGATCACTACCCTCATCTCTTGAACCACAGGTGAACAGCTTTCTGACTTTGAAATCTTTCTAATTTGTCTGACAGGTATTTTAGTGGACATGGGTTTTTGGGAGAGTAGACACAGTCCCCGCAATGCTTGTTCCTGTCAGGGGACTGCATTCTGAGGACTGTGTGTAGATGACTGTAGAGTAATATTGTTGGCAATCAGCAGGATCTTGCTTAAAATAATATTGCCAAACGGCTTGTTTAGCTTTACCGTAGCTCTTTACACAGTGTTACTGTGTAGTGTTCTAACTTGGTGTTAATATTAAATGAATCTTAATGACTCATTTGGTGTCTTCTCCACAGGTTTCTGCTCATCCTGACCAAACTGTAGGAGAAGAACCGATGGGATCACTATCCTCATCTCTTGAACCACAGGTGAACAGCTTTCTGACTTGAAAATCTATCTAATTTGTCTGACAGGTATTTTAGTGGACATGGGTTTTTGGGAGAGTAGACACAGTCCCCGCAATGCTTGTTCCTGTCAGGGGACTGCATTCTGAGGACTGTGTGTAGATGACTGTAGAGTAATATTGTTGGCAATCAGTAGGACCTTGCTTAAAATAGTATTGCCAAACAACTTGTCTAGCTTTACCATAGCTCTTTACACAGTGTTACTGTATAGTGTTCTAACTTGAAGTTAATATTAAATGAATCTTAATGACTCATTTGGTGTCTTCTCCACAGGTTTCTGCTCACCCTGACCAAACTGTAGGAGAAGAACCGATGGGATCACTATCCTCATCTCTTGAACCACAGGTGAACAGCTTTCTGACATGGAAATCTTTCTAATTTGTCTGACAGGTATTTTAGTGGACATGGGTTTTTGGGAGAGTAGACACAGTCCCCGCAATGCTTGTTCCTGTCAGGGGACTGCATTCTGAGGACTGTGTGTAGATGACTGTAGAGTAATATTGTTGGCAATCAGTAGGACCTTGCTTAAAATAGTATTGCCAAACAACTTGTCTAGCTTTACCATAGCTCTTTACACAGTGTTACTGTATAGTGTTCTAACTTGGTGTTAATATTAAATGAATCTTAATGACTCATTTGGTGTCTTCTCCACAGGTTTCTGCTCATCCTGACCAAACTGTAGGAGAAGAACCGATGGGATCACTATCCTCATCTCTTGAACCACAGGTGAACAGCTTTCTGACTTGAAAATCTATCTAATTTGTCTGACAGGTATTTTAGTGGACATGGGTTTTTGGGAGAGTAGACACAGTCCCCGCAATGCTTGTTCCTGTCAGGGGACTGCATTCTGAGGACTGTGTGTAGATGACTGTAGAGTAATATTGTTGGCAATCAGTAGGACCTTGCTTAAAATAGTATTGCCAAACAACTTGTCTAGCTTTACCATAGCTCTTTACACAGTGTTACTGTATAGTGTTCTAACTTGAAGTTAATATTAAATGAATCTTAATGACTCATTTGGTGTCTTCTCCACAGGTTTCTGCTCACCCTGACCAAACTGTAGGAGAAGAACCGATGGGATCACTATCCTCATCTCTTGAACCACAGGTGAACAGCTTTCTGACATGGAAATCTTTCTAATTTGTCTGACAGGTATTTTAGTGGACATGGGTTTTTGGGAGAGTAGACACAGTCCCCGCAATGCTTGTTCCTGTCAGGGGACTGCATTCTGAGGACTGTGTGTAGATGACTGTAGAGTAATATTGTTGGCAATCAGTAAGAACTTTTTAAAATAGTATTGCCAAACTTGTCTAGCTTTACCATAGCTTTTTACACAGTGTTACTGTATAGTGTTCTAACTTGAAGTTAATATTAAATAATTCTTAATAACTCATTTGGTGTCTTCTCCACAGGTTTCTGCTCATCTTGACCAAACTGTAGGAGAAGAACTGATGGGATCACTACCCTCATCTCTTGAACCACAGGTGAACAGCTTTCTGACTTTGAAATCTTTCTAATTTGTCTGACAGGTATTTTAGTGGACATGGGTTTTTGGGAGAGTAGACACAGTCCCCGCAATGCTTGTTCCTGTCAGGGGACTGCATTCTGAGGACTGTGTGTAGATGACTGTAGAGTAATATTGTTGGCAATCAGCAGGATCTTGCTTAAAATAATATTGCCAAACGGCTTGTTTAGCTTTACCGTAGCTCTTTACACAGTGTTACTGTGTAGTGTTCTAACTTGGTGTTAATATTAAATGAATCTTAATGACTCATTTGGTGTCTTCTCCACAGGTTTCTGCTCATCCTGACCAAACTGTAGGAGAAGAACCGATGGGATCACTATCCTCATCTCTTGAACCACAGGTGAACAGCTTTCTGACTTGAAAATCTATCTAATTTGTCTGACAGGTATTTTAGTGGACATGGGTTTTTGGGAGAGTAGACACAGTCCCCGCAATGCTTGTTCCTGTCAGGGGACTGCATTCTGAGGACTGTGTGTAGATGACTGTAGAGTAATATTGTTGGCAATCAGTAGGACCTTGCTTAAAATAGTATTGCCAAACAACTTGTCTAGCTTTACCATAGCTCTTTACACAGTGTTACTGTATAGTGTTCTAACTTGAAGTTAATATTAAATGAATCTTAATGACTCATTTGGTGTCTTCTCCACAGGTTTCTGCTCACCCTGACCAAACTGTAGGAGAAGAACCGATGGGATCACTATCCTCATCTCTTGAACCACAGGTGAACAGCTTTCTGACATGGAAATCTTTCTAATTTGTCTGACAGGTATTTTAGTGGACATGGGTTTTTGGGAGAGTAGACACAGTCCCCGCAATGCTTGTTCCTGTCAGGGGACTGCATTCTGAGGACTGTGTGTAGATGACTGTAGAGTAATATTGTTGGCAATCAGTAGGACCTTGCTTAAAATAGTATTGCCAAACAACTTGTCTAGCTTTACCATAGCTCTTTACACAGTGTTACTGTATAGTGTTCTAACTTGGTGTTAATATTAAATGAATCTTAATGACTCATTTGGTGTCTTCTCCACAGGTTTCTGCTCACCCTGACCAAACTGTAGGAGAAGAACTGATGGGATCACTACCCTCATCTCTTGAACCACAGGTGAACAGCTTTCTGACTTGGAAATCTTTCTAATTTGTCTGACAGGTATTTTAGTGGACATGGGTTTTTGGGAGAGTAGACACAGTCCCCGCAATGCTTGTTCCTGTCAGGGGACTGCATTCTGAGGACTGTGTGTAGATGACTGTAGAGTAATATTGTTGGCAATCAGTAAGAACTTTTTAAAATAGTATTGCCAAACTTGTCTAGCTTTACCATAGCTTTTTACACAGTGTTACTGTATAGTGTTCTAACTTGAAGTTAATATTAAATAATTCTTAATAACTCATTTGGTGTCTTCTCCACAGGTTTCTGCTCATCTTGACCAAACTGTAGGAGAAGAACTGATGGGATCACTACCCTCATCTCTTGAACCACAGGTGAACAGCTTTCTGACTTTGAAATCTTTCTAATTTGTCTGACAGGTATTTTAGTGGACATGGGTTTTTGGGAGAGTAGACACAGTCCCCGCAATGCTTGTTCCTGTCAGGGGACTGCATTCTGAGGACTGTGTGTAGATGACTGTAGAGTAATATTGTTGGCAATCAGCAGGATCTTGCTTAAAATAATATTGCCAAACGGCTTGTTTAGCTTTACCGTAGCTCTTTACACAGTGTTACTGTGTAGTGTTCTAACTTGGTGTTAATATTAAATGAATCTTAATGACTCATTTGGTGTCTTCTCCACAGGTTTCTGCTCATCCTGACCAAACTGTAGGAGAAGAACCGATGGGATCACTATCCTCATCTCTTGAACCACAGGTGAACAGCTTTCTGACTTGAAAATCTATCTAATTTGTCTGACAGGTATTTTAGTGGACATGGGTTTTTGGGAGAGTAGACACAGTCCCCGCAATGCTTGTTCCTGTCAGGGGACTGCATTCTGAGGACTGTGTGTAGATGACTGTAGAGTAATATTGTTGGCAATCAGTAGGACCTTGCTTAAAATAGTATTGCCAAACAACTTGTCTAGCTTTACCATAGCTCTTTACACAGTGTTACTGTATAGTGTTCTAACTTGAAGTTAATATTAAATGAATCTTAATGACTCATTTGGTGTCTTCTCCACAGGTTTCTGCTCACCCTGACCAAACTGTAGGAGAAGAACCGATGGGATCACTATCCTCATCTCTTGAACCACAGGTGAACAGCTTTCTGACATGGAAATCTTTCTAATTTGTCTGACAGGTATTTTAGTGGACATGGGTTTTTGGGAGAGTAGACACAGTCCCCGCAATGCTTGTTCCTGTCAGGGGACTGCATTCTGAGGACTGTGTGTAGATGACTGTAGAGTAATATTGTTGGCAATCAGCAGGATCTTGCTTAAAATAATATTGCCAAACGGCTTGTTTAGCTTTACCGTAGCTCTTTACACAGTGTTACTGTGTAGTGTTCTAACTTGGTGTTAATATTAAATGAATCTTAATGACTCATTTGGTGTCTTCTCCACAGGTTTCTGCTCATCCTGACCAAACTGTAGGAGAAGAACCGATGGGATCACTATCCTCATCTCTTGAACCACAGGTGAACAGCTTTCTGACTTGAAAATCTATCTAATTTGTCTGACAGGTATTTTAGTGGACATGGGTTTTTGGGAGAGTAGACACAGTCCCCGCAATGCTTGTTCCTGTCAGGGGACTGCATTCTGAGGACTGTGTGTAGATGACTGTAGAGTAATATTGTTGGCAATCAGTAGGACCTTGCTTAAAATAGTATTGCCAAACAACTTGTCTAGCTTTACCATAGCTCTTTACACAGTGTTACTGTATAGTGTTCTAACTTGAAGTTAATATTAAATGAATCTTAATGACTCATTTGGTGTCTTCTCCACAGGTTTCTGCTCACCCTGACCAAACTGTAGGAGAAGAACCGATGGGATCACTATCCTCATCTCTTGAACCACAGGTGAACAGCTTTCTGACATGGAAATCTTTCTAATTTGTCTGACAGGTATTTTAGTGGACATGGGTTTTTGGGAGAGTAGACACAGTCCCCGCAATGCTTGTTCCTGTCAGGGGACTGCATTCTGAGGACTGTGTGTAGATGACTGTAGAGTAATATTGTTGGCAATCAGTAGGACCTTGCTTAAAATAGTATTGCCAAACAACTTGTCTAGCTTTACCATAGCTCTTTACACAGTGTTACTGTATAGTGTTCTAACTTGGTGTTAATATTAAATGAATCTTAATGACTCATTTGGTGTCTTCTCCACAGGTTTCTGCTCACCCTGACCAAACTGTAGGAGAAGAACTGATGGGATCACTACCCTCATCTCTTGAACCACAGGTGAACAGCTTTCTGACTTGGAAATCTTTCTAATTTGTCTGACAGGTATTTTAGTGGACATGGGTTTTTGGGAGAGTAGACACAGTCCCCGCAATGCTTGTTCCTGTCAGGGGAGTGCATTCTGAGGACTGTGTGTAGATGACTGTAGAGTAATATTGTTGGCAATCAGTAAGAACTTTTTAAAATAGTATTGCCAAACTTGTCTAGCTTTACCATAGCTTTTTACACAGTGTTACTGTATAGTGTTCTAACTTGAAGTTAATATTAAATAATTCTTAATAACTCATTTGGTGTCTTCTCCACAGGTTTCTGCTCATCTTGACCAAACTGTAGGAGAAGAACTGATGGGATCACTACCCTCATCTCTTGAACCACAGGTGAACAGCTTTCTGACTTTGAAATCTTTCTAATTTGTCTGACAGGTATTTTAGTGGACATGGGTTTTTGGGAGAGTAGACACAGTCCCCGCAATGCTTGTTCCTGTCAGGGGACTGCATTCTGAGGACTGTGTGTAGATGACTGTAGAGTAATATTGTTGGCAATCAGCAGGATCTTGCTTAAAATAATATTGCCAAACGGCTTGTTTAGCTTTACCGTAGCTCTTTACACAGTGTTACTGTGTAGTGTTCTAACTTGGTGTTAATATTAAATGAATCTTAATGACTCATTTGGTGTCTTCTCCACAGGTTTCTGCTCATCCTGACCAAACTGTAGGAGAAGAACCGATGGGATCACTATCCTCATCTCTTGAACCACAGGTGAACAGCTTTCTGACTTGAAAATCTATCTAATTTGTCTGACAGGTATTTTAGTGGACATGGGTTTTTGGGAGAGTAGACACAGTCCCCGCAATGCTTGTTCCTGTCAGGGGACTGCATTCTGAGGACTGTGTGTAGATGACTGTAGAGTAATATTGTTGGCAATCAGTAGGACCTTGCTTAAAATAGTATTGCCAAACAACTTGTCTAGCTTTACCATAGCTCTTTACACAGTGTTACTGTATAGTGTTCTAACTTGAAGTTAATATTAAATGAATCTTAATGACTCATTTGGTGTCTTCTCCACAGGTTTCTGCTCACCCTGACCAAACTGTAGGAGAAGAACCGATGGGATCACTATCCTCATCTCTTGAACCACAGGTGAACAGCTTTCTGACATGGAAATCTTTCTAATTTGTCTGACAGGTATTTTAGTGGACATGGGTTTTTGGGAGAGTAGACACAGTCCCCGCAATGCTTGTTCCTGTCAGGGGACTGCATTCTGAGGACTGTGTGTAGATGACTGTAGAGTAATATTGTTGGCAATCAGTAGGACCTTGCTTAAAATAGTATTGCCAAACAACTTGTCTAGCTTTACCATAGCTCTTTACACAGTGTTACTGTATAGTGTTCTAACTTGGTGTTAATATTAAATGAATCTTAATGACTCATTTGGTGTCTTCTCCACAGGTTTCTGCTCACCCTGACCAAACTGTAGGAGAAGAACTGATGGGATCACTACCCTCATCTCTTGAACCACAGGTGAACAGCTTTCTGACTTGGAAATCTTTCTAATTTGTCTGACAGGTATTTTAGTGGACATGGGTTTTTGGGAGAGTAGACACAGTCCCCGCAATGCTTGTTCCTGTCAGGGGAGTGCATTCTGAGGACTGTGTGTAGATGACTGTAGAGTAATATTGTTGGCAATCAGTAAGAACTTTTTAAAATAGTATTGCCAAACTTGTCTAGCTTTACCATAGCTTTTTACACAGTGTTACTGTATAGTGTTCTAACTTGAAGTTAATATTAAATAATTCTTAATAACTCATTTGGTGTCTTCTCCACAGGTTTCTGCTCATCTTGACCAAACTGTAGGAGAAGAACTGATGGGATCACTACCCTCATCTCTTGAACCACAGGTGAACAGCTTTCTGACTTTGAAATCTTTCTAATTTGTCTGACAGGTATTTTAGTGGACATGGGTTTTTGGGAGAGTAGACACAGTCCCCGCAATGCTTGTTCCTGTCAGGGGACTGCATTCTGAGGACTGTGTGTAGATGACTGTAGAGTAATATTGTTGGCAATCAGCAGGATCTTGCTTAAAATAATATTGCCAAACGGCTTGTTTAGCTTTACCGTAGCTCTTTACACAGTGTTACTGTGTAGTGTTCTAACTTGGTGTTAATATTAAATGAATCTTAATGACTCATTTGGTGTCTTCTACACAGGTTTCTGCTCATCCTGACCAAACTGTAGGAGAAGAACCGATGGGATCACTATCCTCATCTCTTGAACCACAGGTGAACAGCTTTCTGACTTGAAAATCTATCTAATTTGTCTGACAATTATTTTAGTGGACATGGGTTTTTGGGAGAGTAGACACAGTCCCCGCAATGCTTGTTCCTGTCAGGGGACTGCATTCTGAGGACTGTGTGTAGATGACTGTAGAGTAATATTGTTGGCAATCAGTAGGACCTTGCTTAAAATAGTATTGCCAAACAACTTGTCTAGCTTTACCATAGCTCTTTACACAGTGTTACTGTATAGTGTTCTAACTTGAAGTTAATATTAAATGAATCTTAATGACTCATTTGGTGTCTTCTCCACAGGTTTCTGCTCACCCTGACCAAACTGTAGGAGAAGAACCGATGGGATCACTATCCTCATCTCTTGAACCACAGGTGAACAGCTTTCTGACATGGAAATCTTTCTAATTTGTCTGACAGGTATTTTAGTGGACATGGGTTTTTGGGAGAGTAGACACAGTCCCCGCAATGCTTGTTCCTGTCAGGGGACTGCATTCTGAGGACTGTGTGTAGATGACTGTAGAGTAATATTGTTGGCAATCAGTAAGAACTTTTTAAAATAGTATTGCCAAACTTGTCTAGCTTTACCATAGCTTTTTACACAGTGTTACTGTATAGTGTTCTAACTTGAAGTTAATATTAAATAATTCTTAATAACTCATTTGGTGTCTTCTCCACAGGTTTCTGCTCATCTTGACCAAACTGTAGGAGAAGAACTGATGGGATCACTACCCTCATCTCTTGAACCACAGGTGAACAGCTTTCTGACTTTGAAATCTTTCTAATTTGTCTGACAGGTATTTTAGTGGACATGGGTTTTTGGGAGAGTAGACACAGTCCCCGCAATGCTTGTTCCTGTCAGGGGACTGCATTCTGAGGACTGTGTGTAGATGACTGTAGAGTAATATTGTTGGCAATCAGCAGGATCTTGCTTAAAATAATATTGCCAAACGGCTTGTTTAGCTTTACCGTAGCTCTTTACACAGTGTTACTGTGTAGTGT
>JBBPBX010058388.1:0-22122 GCA_038048925.1 Garcialebias charrua
TATTGTGTTTACTCTGTGACAACGTTCACACTTGGACTTGTGATTCTGTGCATCAGAACTTCAGGGATGACATGCAGAGTTATCAGTAAATGTCATTAAACAAAATAAGAAAGGGGAATGATTAAACCTTTGAAAGTTTTTATTTAACACAAAGAAAAACCAGTGCATCATGTAACTGCAGTAAACGCATTGAAGTAAAAGTTGTCTGCCTGGAAAAAGGAGCATTAGACCTAACAAAGGAATATTTGATAATTTCAACTCCAGCTAGTCATCAACTATAGTTAAAATATTGTCCAGTCAACCTTGTAATGGGTCAAAAGTGAACAATATTCTCTTGTCGGACCACTTTTTTCATTAACGAGTAATCTAACGTGTTGCTATTTAAAAATCCAGTAATCAGATTAAAGTTACTTTCATCAAATTATTGTGCGTTACTTTTTGTCATTTCTATAGTACTGTATTTATTTTATTTCCTCAATGCGTCTCGGGGAGTGATAAAAAAAAAAGACGAGTCTATGCGGACATTCCGTCACCTGCTATGAGTATGAAACCTGACACTAGCAGCGCGTCCTGGAGCTGAGCTGAGGAGGAGGACGAGTGATGAAAAAAAAGACCGTGATGTGACGTCTGCTCTATGCGACCTGAGTTTCAGCTTTCTTGTTAAAAGAGGAGCGCAAATTCAAAGTTGTGCATGGACTTTGTTTCACAAGACTGGATCTGCAGTCCACTTGAACGGATTTAACGACATCATCCGAACGTGAACACCGCTAAAGGCGCTAACAGCAGCTGCAACTTTTATCAGGTAATCAGTCCAGATCAATAACACAAACTGTAGGAGTTTTTAAATCTCTGCATCGTCTGATGTGCAGGCTTTACTGAGCGTCAACACTTCAGCACTTTATGAAAAAACTAAGGACATCCACCTGCAACTAAGATATATTTGAAGACCCTGATGCTGCTCAATAATCCAGGTAGAAAAATCTAAAAAAGCTAAGTCTGGTCCTCTGGACATTCAATAAACAAAACAAACAACAACAAAAAAATTGTAGAAACGTTTCATATTTCAACAGAAAGACTTCTCAGTCTGAGGAGCTGTATTCAACTCAGTCTTATAAATAGCATCCTCTCACAGTGGATCAACCCAGTTTGTTGATGACAGCCAAAACCAGCTGCTCACATGATCAAGGCCTAACAATGGATCATTTGCACCCTGATTGTTTGCTATTCACAGAGGGCTGAGTGACACTAGCAATAACAGCATTGTAAGAGGTAGACAGTTGAACCCGGAGGCCTCCACCTCTGTTTAATGATGGATGGTTTCTTTTCACAAAGATGGCCTCCTTTAAGGGCGAGATACACTCGAGCGTCCTCACGATACGCCTATACGCAGCGTACGTACGCTGTGGCAAAAGCGTAGCCCCGCGTAGCCCCTCAGGGCATGTACGCGCAAAACTATTTTTTTACTACGCATACGCGATGCGCGCATACGCGATGCACGGTGTCTCCAATAAACGGTACAGAACGTTGTGGCCGGAAATGTGTTCACATCGGACTGTTGTTGGTGAGACACACTCCAGTTCCCGCATGAAGTAAAATGGAGGAAAATTATGATGAGAAGGTCTGTGAAGAGGTGCGGAGACACAGAAATTTGTATGACACCTCCATGCGAGAGTACAAAGATCTACAAAGGACCAGGAATGCATGGAACGAAGTGGCTGCGACCGTGGGAAAGGACGTCGACTTTTGCAAAGCCAGGTGGAAATACATGAGGGACAGATTTGTGCGGGCAAAGAAAAAAATGAAGTGCAGAAGTGGCGATGGGGCCGGTTCAGGTGACCCACCGATCTATAAGATACTGTCCTGGCTGAACAGTTTCATCAAAACCAAAGAGACAGAGACCAATGTGCCTGCAGTAAGTATTTTCTATTTATAAGCTAATTAATAATGTAATTAATTATCCAAAAATCGTCACACTTCATTAAAAAAATACAATTGAATTATTAATCATACACTTCTTAAATAAGTTGTAATAAAGATTTTTTTCATCAACATTCAATCGCTCTGCATTGTGTACTTGATAGGAAATCAGCTATGGCTCCAGTGGTGTTCCTTCTCCAGCCTGTGACGTTCCTTCTCCTGTCAGCACCATGAACAACAGCTCCAACCAAAACAGCTCATCACATTTTTCATCTGAACTCCCCTCCAATTCAAGTTCCTCCAGCAATAATGCACTGGCTCCAACAGAACCTGCATGCTCCAGTGAGTTTACTGCCCCACCTGCCCCTGACTTTCCTGATGAACCACCTGCCCCAAGACAGTCACCTGCCCCCAGACATTCACCTGCCCCCAGACATTCACCTGCCCCAAGACGGTCAGCTGCACCTCGCACCAGCACACCACCAGCGAAGCAGGGAAGGAAGAGGGGATGGGCTGCTACAGCGGACACAGAGACCGCTGCATTGGCGAACCGCCTCCAAGCAATTGATCGGGAAAAGCAAGTCGAAGACGCAGAGACACATTTCGGCGTGGTAATTGCTGACATGATGAGAACCATTCCAGAAGCAGACAGAGACGAACTTCGACTTAACATTCACCAATTGATTTTTAACTTTAAGCAACGATATGTAAATCAGCAACCATTAACAAATGATCAACAATTTCCAAATGAGCCGACGTACACCCTGCATCTGCAACCACTGTAATGTTTTATTAGAAGTTATTATTTAGAAGTTGTTGTTTTTTAGAAGTGTTCATTTTGTAGATTTGTTTTTTAGACGTGTTCCTTTTTTGTAGAAGTGTGCGTTTTGTATTAGTGTAGTTTGTTTACAAGTGTTCATTTTACAGTAGTAAATGTTCCTTTTATAGAATTGTGTTTTTTTTAAATGTTCATTTTGTAGTAGTGTAGTTTTTTTACAAGTGTTCAATTTACAGGAGTTGTATTTCAAAGATGTTGATTTTATAGAACTGTTGTTTTTTAGAAGTTTTGTTTAAAGTGTTATTAAAGACTGTTAAAATGTCAATGCCAGTGCTTTCACCTTATTTTCATAGATATACTAGTTTCACTGTTATACCACTATGCAAAAAACTCAGGACTGTATTACTGCAATTAAGCTGTAGATAAAAAAACTTCCCCATATGTATCTTTTTTTTTTACATCTAAAAGTTATTTACTTTGATACAAAAGCTCATTGTTCTTCAAACAAAATGACGAACAGATGAGTGTTGTTATCAATTTATTGATAGGCAATCACACATTCAGCCTTCCTCTTGTTATTGTGGCCTGTTGCCTGGCCACAGAACCAACTGGTGATGAGAAGAAGTCACGCAGGTTGTTCCTCACTGCATAGGCATTTCTTCCAGCACTCCTTGTGGCGGAAGTTCTTCTTAATGGAGTCTCCAGATCGTTTCCTGCAACCTGCCTCCATTCTCCTATACGGATGATAAACAAGTAAAGAAATCATTAGAGTGGGTGGGTTGTATTCTACTCTTTAGATGAGCTACTGAAGAAAATAAATGTTCCGGTATGTGACTTTGTGCATGATTACCTGGTACGATGTCTCCTGATGGCGTGTCAGTGTCCACGTAATTTGTGGGTATGTACTGCCTGGAATCGTCATTGTAGGCAAGCCAGTTGTGTAAAGCAACACATGCTTTTACCACATGGACACTTTTGGCTGGGTTATATTCCATGGCGCGGCCGAACACCCTCCATCTGGATGACAAGATGCCAAAAGCGTTCTCGATTGTTCTCCGAGCCCTGCAGTGGCGGTAGTTGTACACCTGCTGCGCTTCCTCCAGATTTGAGCCTGTGCATGAAAGAATATCAAATTTATTAATAAATGCAATTTGGTTTATTTATTTTTCACCTGTTCAAAAGGAAGTTGTCGCAGAGCGCGTTTCACCATAGATTTCTAGTCATAACAGCAATTATAATAGAAGTAGTAATATTACTCGTTCCCAAAAGGTGAATACAGCTGTATCCCACCAAAACAACCGCATCATTGATTAATAAGCTTACCAGGATATGGACGCATAAGATTTTGATGGAGTGGAAACGCTGCATCCCCCACAAACACATGCGGACTCTCCACAGTGGTCCCAGGTAGTACAGCAGGTGGTGGAATAGCCAGGGTACTGTTCATCAGCTGTTGCCCAAACACACTCTCCTGGAAGACGCCGCCATCACTCTGACGTCCATATGCTCCCACATCCACCATCGTGAAGCGGTAATGTGCATCACACGCAGCCAGGAGGACGAGAGAGTGGGTCCCTTTGTAATTAAAGTAGTCACTCCCAGATGACGGAGGGCAACGAATCCTGACATGTTTACCATCCACAGCTCCTGATAACAAACAATAATTTCATTGTTTTGAGGTATTTATAGTACTAATATGGACATTAATCAACAAAAGTACACAAACTGCTAACATAAAGACAAACGAACCAACCTAAAAGGTTAGGAAAATCCCAGATTCGCCAGAAATCACGTGCAATCGCTGTCCACTGATGGCCAGAGGGGAAGGCTACAAAGTCCGGCTGAAGAGCTGTCCAAATGGCTTTACATACCTGAAGTACAAATATAAGTATATTATGAAGTATTATTAAGTATAGTATAAATATATATTCTACTTTTTTTTTCATAAACATATATATATATTCTTATATAAACACACATATTCAGTATATATGTATTTATACACACATTTACATATATATATATTTTTTAATGTATTTACATATATATATATATATATATATATATATATGTATATACTGTATATAATGAATATTTATATACATTTATATCTACATAAACAACTACTGTAGTTCATCCGCAGCTGACTTCAACAATACACATCTACTGTATACAGATCACAGCATCATTTTGTTTACTCCACGACTCACCTCGGACATTATTCTTGACACAGTTGATGTGCCCAGGCGGTAGCTGGCAGCGACACTCTGTTCAGAGCAACCAGTCGCCAAGATGCGCAGCGTGACTGCCACTCTCTGTGCAGCGAGGACAGGAGAGCGGTGGCTGCCCTGATGGAGAAGAAACGGTGCTAACCGCCCAACTAGCTCATCGAACTTGCTGGAATTCATTCTAAAATACTGGAAATGCTTCTTGCTGTCCATCCTTTGCATGTCCATAACCAGAGTATTAAACTCTCCTTCTTCATCCCTGGTCTCGTTTAATGGCCTCACGTACCACCTTCTTCTTCTTTTACGTTTTTTAATAACAATAACAGGCAAACAATCTCTTCCTCTCTTCTTCTTATTGACGCCATTTTTTTTTTCGCGCAGAAAAACTAGCGGAAGTGACGATACGGAGGAAATGACGTTAGAATTTGGAGCGAAAAACTAGCGGAAGTGACGATTGGAAGTGACGGTACGGAGGAAATGACGTTAGAATTTGGAACGAAAACACGAGAATCTACGCGAGAACGAAAGCCGAGCTGTAGCAGCGGCTCCGTATACGCGCGTATACGCGCGTATACGGAGTCTGCTTCAGTGTATCTCGGCCTTTACTCCTCTCTCAAACCATTGTTCCTCTCTATCAAGGATGTGAACATCTTCATCCCGGAAAGAGTGACAGCTGGCCTATACAAACGTATTGTTCACTTGACACATTTTCAAAATAAACATTTTATAAGTCTTTGTTGTAAAAATATTATTTGTTTAGTGAAGTAAAGAAAGACACTTTTTTATATAAAGCAAGTATTTCTTTATTCATTCAACCTTCATTTATGATATTGAAATCAAGAAATACTACCTTATATTTTTTTATCAAAAGTATTTATGTTTAATGAACTCAGACAATTTTATGTTTTATAAAAACAAGTATTTATGTTTAATGAAGTCAAGAAAGACCATTGTGTTTTTTGAATATTTTTTATTAGTAATTATTTTACATTTAAAATTTTTATGTATTGTGACAGAGTTCTTGTCAGCAGCTGCTGAAAGTAACTAATAAAGTAACTTAGTAATCTAACTTAGTTACTTTCCAAATCAAGTAATCAGTAACTTAACTAAGTTACTTTTCCCAAGGACTAATCAGTAACTTAACTAAGTTACTTTTTCAATGTAACTATGCCATCACTGGACTGATCGGCACCCCTCACCAGGTACAAACATCAACTATAACAACAATTTCCTTTTCTGGACAAGTCATCCCCCTCTCCACCTCTGTTACAAATCTTGGAATAAAAATGGACTCTCATCTTACATTTGAAAATCACATTAAGCTTCTGTTTAAAACTTGCTTCTTCCATCTTCGAAACATCTCCAGACTTCGCCCATCTCTAACTTTTTCTGATGCTGAGAAACTCGTCCATGCTTTTGTCTCCTCCAGGCTCGACTACTGCAACTCCCTGTTTATTGGAATCCCTGGCAAAAACCTTCAGAAGCTTCAATATATTCAAAACAGTGCAGCAAGGATTTTATTGAGAGCTCATAAATTTGAACATATTACACCCATTCTCCATAACCTCCATTGGCTTCCTGTCACCTACAGAATTCAGTACAAAGCTGCTCTCATTACACACCAATGCTCACACGGAACTTCACCAGATTATCTAAAGGACATTCTTTCACCCTATTCATCCATACCTCTACGATCACAGAACAGTAATCTCTTTCACCTTCCACGAACCAAATTAAGGACCATGGGAGACCAGTCATTCTGTGTGGCTGCCCCCCGGCTATGGAACTCCCTCCCTGACTACCTGAGAGCTCCACAGTCACTGGTTGACTTTAAACAAGGCTTAAAGACTTTTCTTTTAAAGTGAGCCTACTCTGCCTCCGTATGATTTTATCTTAGATCTTAGTTGATATTATCATTATTTTTAATTAATTTTATTATTGATTTTTGTTGTTTTATCATTTATTTTACTAGATTTTATCACATGTTTTTATTTGATCTCTGATTTTAGTTGCACGCTGTAGCACTTTGAGATTTTTGTTAATGAAAAGTGTGTTATAAATTAAATTCATTATTATTATTATTATTATTATTATTAAAGCTGGCGCCTGTATTCTGTTCCCTTCTAAACATTTTCTCTAAACAACCTTCTATCTATTTGACTTATAATAAACTCATCTGACCTCCGCTAAACCACTCCTACTTCCTGGGTGAAGAACCAATGGAACGGAGCGAACACTCTGAGGCTAGTTTCCCTTTAAAAGTTTCCACTTCCTCGAACTGTTCAGTTCTGCGAGTAAGTTGAGATGTAATTACTTTCTCCTTTGCTGTTGGACGTTTGGCCACGAGCCAAAGACCTGGTCTCATCAGCTGAGGATTTATGGCATGCCTGCTGTAAATCTGATTCGAGCTTAAAAGCTCCAAGTTTCTTAATAAAAAATTCCTTTTGAGGAATATTTTATTTTGAAAACCAAACCGGAATATCTTTGTTTTAACTTGTAAAAAAAAAACTGTATTTCTCTTTTATGATTGTCTATTGTTGATTGTCAAAGGAAAATCTACTGTTGCTGGTGTCATCATTCTTTGTTTGTAGCCAGGTCTCTCTTGTAAATGAGTCCTCGAGGCTCAATGGAATTCACCTGCCTAAACAAAGGTTGAATGAATGTCATTGGTCCAGCTCTTCTTGAAGGTGGGTCTAATGTTACCTGTCCACTTTGCAGTGATTCAATAAATCAACTCCCCTCTCTCGACATTTGGTACTTTCAAACTAACGAACAAATAAAAAACTGCAACGTGAATGTAACTTGTAACACAACACATTATAGAAATGTAGTGTAGTAGAAAGTACAGTTACTTCTTGTAAAATGTACCATAGTGGAGTAAAAGTAAAAGTACCCACATAATTCTACTTAAGTAAAGTACAGATACATGAAAAATGTACTTAAGTACAGTAACAAAGTACAGTATTTGTACATAGTTACATCCCACCACTGCAATCTACATAGTTAATGTAGGTCAGAACATCCTTGATACATACTTACATTTCTATGCTGATGACACAGTTGTTTACTGTCAAGCTAAAACATTTGCTAAAGCTTTCCAGCTTTCGCAATCTCTTTTGACATCATCATTCAGATTTGTTCCACCTCAAACTTGTCCTAAATGCCAATAAAACCAAAGGGATGCTTTTTTTTTTCAAACAGGAAGTTGGTCCCAGCAGTTCTTCCTCTGATTTTATCCTCAAATAGGCTGTGTCTCAATTCAGGGGCTGGGTCCTCATGAGTGCGCATTTGTCGGCCGCATACGTCATTGCCCCGCGCGGAGGACTGTCCCAATTCGAAGACTCCTCCTCATGCGGCCGAGGAATGTGGCGTACTTCCTGTCGAAATCTGAGGATGCATCCGAGTATCCTTTCTGGCGGAGGCTATCCCAGAATTCGTAGCGCCAGCAGAGATTTCGCGGGAATTTCGAGATGGCTGCGCTGGATAACTCAGGGGTGGGACTTTCTGCGTGCAAGGTCGGGACTGCTGCGTGTTGTTGAGTCATCAGCTCGTTCTAACAACAACCTCAGCGCAAGCTGAATCTCATTAAAATTTAACTACAGAAACAACTAAAAAATATTTGTTAGCTGAATATATATTAATGTATCTGAGTTTAATGTTTGTTAATAACTGATTACAAATCAGCTTATTTTACACGTGCGTAGCAAGGATTTTCTGAGGGGCGATCGGTTAAAAGATAGAGTGAACCTACAAAAAGAAAAATGCCCAGTATCTCAATTGATTAAGCATTGGCTTGGCGTGCAGATCCTTTTCTCGAAGCTGGTTTGAATCTCACTCGGTTCGGTCAAAACGTATTTTACGTTTGTCTTTTATCCATCCATCCATCCATTTTCTTCCGCTTATCCGGGGTCGGGTCGCGGGGGTAGCAGCCTAAGTAGGGAGGCCCAGACTTCCCTCTCCCCAGCCACTTGGAGCAGCTCCTCTGGGGGAATCCCAAGGCGTTCCCAGGCCAGCCGAGAAACATAGTCCCTCCAGCGTGTCCTGGGTCTTCCTCTGGGTCTCCTCCCGGTGGGACATGCCCGGAACACCTCACCAGGGAGGCGTCCAGGAGGCATCCTAACCAGATGCCCGAGCCACCTCAACTGGCTCCTCTCGATGTGGAGAAGCAGCGGCTCTACTCCGAGTCCCTCCCGGATGACTGAGCTTCTCACCCTATCTCTAAGGGAGAGTCCAGACACCCTGCGGAGAAAACTCATTTCAGCCGCTTGTATCCGAGATCTTGTTCTTTCGGTCACAACCCAAAGCTCATGACCATAGATGAGGGTGGGAACGTAGATCGATCGGTAAATTGAGAGCTTTGCCTTTCGACTCAGCTCTCTCTTCACCACGACAGACCGGTACAGCGCCCGCTTCACTGCGGATGCTGCACCTATCCGCCTATCGATCTCACGCTCCAGTTTTCCCTCACTCGTGAACCGATTCTGTTCATAAATTTTATGGACAGAATTTCTAGGCGCAGCCAAGGTGTTGAGAGGATCTGTTTTGGTGGCCTTAGAATCACTTCTCTGTTTTTTGCAGATGATGTGGTCCTATTGGCTTCATCAGGTCATGATCTACAGCTTTCGCTGGAGCGGTTTGCAGCCGAGTGTGATGCGGCCGGGATGAGGATCAGTTCCTCCAAATCCGAGGCCATGGTCTTGAGCTGGAAAAGGGTAGTATGCCCTCTCCGGGTCGGGGAGGAGGTCCTACCCCAAGTGGAGGAATTAAAGTATCTCGGGGTCTTTTATTGGATTAAAAAAAAGGAGTTTCACAAACTCCTTCTTTTTAATCTCAGTCCTCATTTTTTTATCCAATAAAAGACAAACGTAAAATAAGTTTTATCCGAACCGAGTGAGATTTGAACCAGCTTCGAGAAAAGGATCTGTGCGCCAACCCAATGCTTAACCAATTGAGCTACTGGGCAACTTGCTTTTTGTAGGTCCACTCTATCTTTTAACCGATCGTCCCTCAGAAAATCCTTGCTACGCACGTGTAAAATAAACTGATTTGTAATCAGTTCTTAACAAACAGTAAACTCAGAAACACCAATATATATTCAGCTAACAAATATTTTTTTAGCGGCGTCCCTTCTCTTTCCACACACACACCAAGCGCGCACACAAGAACTTCACACCCACTTCAAGAGAACGCCCCACCCACTTCAAGGCCGGCTCAACACGTTTGCCGCACGTAAGGCGGAAGTACATAATCACGCAAACCTGAAGCCTAGACCGTCCCATTTCAGCAGTTTCATCCTGCCCACCCGGCCTTGTGAGTACATGGCCTACGGGGCCCAGCTAAGCTGGGTCCTCATGAGGACCCAGCCCCTGAATTGAGACACAGCCTAATGCCCCTTTTCCACCGCTCGGCTCGGCTCGGGTTGGATCGACTCAGATCGGCTTAGTTCGGGTCGGGTCACATCTATATTCTGTTTCCACAGCTTTTTTGTACCCCTTCTGTGGGCGGGGTCCAGAATCCTACTCGTCTTACCACATGGTGGCAGTAGTGTTCCCTCAAGCTATTTACTAGTAGCCACCACTAGAAGAAGAACACAATAAAGGCTTTGACAGAATGTTGTGAAAGAGATGTCATGCTATAATGAGTACCTCATGAGCTGTAATCTTTAAACCCAATTCATAATCCTACCTTGTTGCCTTCTTTAAACCCATGTATTTTCCAATTTAGTATTTTTACAATAAAGATGTATTAAAACATATTTTATTATTTAGTTATGCACAAGGTGCTTGATAAAGTTGCAAAACCATATTTGTCTGAGCTGCTTCAACCTTCCTGCCCTCCCCGATCTCAGATCAGCTGAGCAGTTGCTGCTGACAGTCCTCAAAACTTTTTAAATCTTATTTAAAAACACACATTTATTCCTTGGCTTTTAACACGTGATCTTATCTTTTATGGCATGTTAACACACCTGCAGTAAGACTGGTATATGTATTTATTTTTGTATGCTTTTTATAGTTTTTAATTAACTTGTCTTTTATGTTATTGTACAGCACTTTGGTTGACCCTGTGGTTTTTAAAATGTGCTTTATAAATAAAGTTGATTTAAAACATCACACTGTGATCTTTGAAACTGCCAGAGTTTCCCTGGTAAAGTTGCTGCTGGGCGCAGATGATGGATGGATGATGGATGGATGGTCTGTGAACACCTTGAGGTATTCCTACGAGCTGAAGGGGTGGATGTTGATGCCTGTGTCTCCCTGGTAAAGTTGCTGCTGGGCGCAGAAGATGGATGGATGATGGATGGGTAGATGGATGGTCTGTGAATTCTTTAACTTTAAACTGTCCAAAGGACTTTGGCCACTTTTAATTTTTGACTTTTTTTGTATGACTTCATCCTAGAACCAAATAATTTATAACGTAATAACAGTTGAGCAGATTCTAATAATCTTTATCTTATGATTCTTTAAAGGTCAAATGCAAATGGAAAGTTCTCTTAACTTCCAGTATGGATTTAAACACTATACACACTTCACATTGTAAAATAAGTTTAGGAAATTGAATGTTCCAGAACACCACTTAAGAAAATATAACGTTTAATAGGAAAAGTTTGAAGTGACAAACAGAAGTAACAAATTTCCATCTGGTGTCTCACGGCTTCCTCCAGAAGACGACACAGAGGTTGTTGAATTCTGGTGATTTTCTTCTGTTGACTGTAAAAGAAAAATGTGATTAATTTAGTCCAGAAACTTTTTTTTTTTAAACAACACAGTGTAATCACAACATGTTCATGTACTGACTGTAACCTGTTGGAGTTATTTGAATTAATATTCAATGTTTTATAGACATAAATGTGTCAAGCTAGCTCCATTATTTTTCTCCCTTGTACTTTGTATCACATATCATCAATTATATCAAAAACCACACAGCAGATATTTTTAAAAAAAAATACAGTGTGATCACAACATGTTCATGTACTGACTATATCCTGTTGGAGTTATTTGAATTAATGTTCAATGTTTTATAGACATAAATGTGTCAAGCTAGCTCCATTATTTTTCTCCCTTGTACTTTGAATCACATATCATCAATTATATCAAAAACCACACAGCAGATATTTTTCAAAAAAATATAGTGTGATCACAACATGTTCATGTACTGACTCTATCATACTGGAGTTATTTGAATTAATATTCAATGTTTTATAGACATAAATGTGTCAAGCTACCTCCATTATTTTTCTCCCTTGTACTTTGTATAACATATCATCAATTATATCAAAAACCACACGGCAGATATTTTTCAAAAAAAAAATAGTGTGATCACAACATGTTCATGTACTGACTATAAACTGTTGGAGTTATTTGAATTAATATTCGATATTTTATAATTTATTTACGTTGTGCAAGCACAGGTTTGGAAGAAGTCAAAGCGAACCTACTTTAAATGCAGCAGATTTGACCACTACGTGACAATATTAAAGAGTGGTTGAGCTCAGGAGCCCTCGTACTATAAAGTCAGCTATGAAATATATTTTTATATCTGTTCATTGAGCTACATTTTAAAGACATAAAGCTGCCCGCGCGCGTTGCTCGTGGCGATCCTACTTTTTAAAATCCTGCAGTTTTGAGCAGTACGTGATTTTATTAAGGACACGTTCAGCTGAAGACCCATCTTCTACTTCCGCTTCTCGGCAGAGCAAGTCGCATATCTTTTTGCTCCTACCCTCCCTAAGTTTTCCTCTCCCTGCTTGCTTTTTGTCTCGTCCGTGACTCTTCAGCGCTCACTCGAACCAATTTGCGATGGATTTAATAAATTGGGCTGTTTCATCTATAGATAAGATTTTTTCCACGAAGCGGACCGGGCCAGGAGAAGCGGTTTGCCCCTCTGACACGCACGCTGTCGGATACATGATGGACTCCTGGGGACAGTGGCAACCCATGTGTTTGACCGTCCTGTCTGTCGAAGACGTGGAAGATTTGTGGATTATTGGGATATTGGTGGCAGCTGCTCTGTTTTTTGGCGTGAGCGGAGCTGTCTGTTACTGGAAGATCAGGAAGACTGCGGCGGCTATCGGCGCGCTGGCCAAACTTCCTGATCAGCAAGAATCTCTGATCCGGGCTGTGAGCTCCTCAACCCAGCTGTTGTACGAACTGAACCGCACAATGGGAGCGGCGGTAGACCACCGCGGACCTGCGGTGCGCTTTGGAACTCGTTTACAGCCGCCCGGCATTAATCAGGGCACGGATGGGGGTTCGTAGCTTCGGAACCTCATATGATTCGGCGATTTTGGACCTGAACAGCACCTGGACTTTGGAAGGCTGTAGTCAAAAAGAACACTGTGGCCTGGATTGAAGATAAACAATAACTATCTAATCTAGTTTCTGCACAACCTTGGAAAAGAAGAAGGCTGTTTGCTGGAAACTATTCTCCTGGAGTGAAGCTGAGAGACATTGCTGACTCCCCCCCCCACTCCCTCCACCGAGGTCTCTGGGAGTGTACTCGGAGGCGCCATGCTTAACAACTGCTGAACTGTGTTATCTGAGCTCCTCACAGACTGTTTTGATCTCCTTGCATGTCGTCAAATCTGCAACAATGTCTTGTCTGGTTGTGCTTATTGCTGATAGAGTTTTTGGGACTTTATCATAGAGTGTCTTAAGGCAATCTTTGATAGATTCTTTTTTTGAATATCACAAATGATACCTATTGTGTTTTTCCTTTTTCCATATCTGTTTGACCTTCATCCGGAGATGGATGAGTGCGGCCGCGCAGAAGAACATGTCATGTGTTTGGAAATGCTGCAGCTTTGCACACTCCCCCTCTTCCGGACGACTGTGTATACATAAACACGTTGTATTAATTAACTGGTGAAATGTTAATAAATAAATCTCTTATATCTTATCTCTCTTATCTTTGCTATAATTTTAAAAACAAATAATTGTTTTTACCGTCTTTATCATGTAAAGTCCTGCCGTGATCGCTTCCCTCGCTTCCGTGAAAACAGCTCGAGTCTCCTCCTTCCTCCTTCCGGAGTGGGTGAGCACGCGTTGGTACCCCTCTGAAACCACACCAAAAATCTCAAGAAATCTGGCGAGGGGCTGCACGGAATATCCGGTGAGGAAGGCGTAAAGGGGGTCTCTGCGACGCACATATGACGTAATATCTGACCCGTGCCGACCGGTGGAAAAGGGGCTATAGTGTCCCCCAGAGCTATATATATAAAGAGAGTTGTGACACTCCCATAGACTCACATTGTAAGAATGGAATGCGGAAGTCACGTGGGTCTTGAAGTGGTGATTTGTTCCAAACGGCAGCGGTTCTACCATTGAACGTAGTTCATTCTTGATGTTTCAGACGTGTTTTCTCCGGTTTCTCCCAAATTAAAAGATTTTTCCCAAGTTCAAACAGGTTTTTTTCAATCAAATGCAGATTAATACAAGGTCAACAGAACAATTAAATGTTCAGGATGAGAAGAGCCAATTTGACTCACTAAAACAACAAAGAACAAACAAAAATATATATAAATAAATAAATTATATATAAATTATAGAAAGGAAAATAAGTGAGATTAAAACATTTCTTTATTTCTACTTGCAAGAGGCTTTGTTTTCATTCTCCAGATCAATACTGTGTTAAGAAATAGTAAAACACCACAAGTGACATTTAGTATATACAATTATTAATGTCTGATCATTTTTCATAAGCAAATTAAAATTAATGTAGCCATCAGAGTCCAATACAGTAATGTACAATAACCTGCGCTGGCAACCTAACTCCACAAACAAACAAAGACAAAAACAAACTAACCAGTTGCCACTTTTAGAATAAACAGTCAGCTGAAGGCTTTTTTCACAAACAGAGCCACCTAAAAGTGGAGAGGATATCAGTCAGGAATAGTAATATAATAATATAAGCATAAAGGCTAGCATTAGCATGTTAGCTCCAAAAAAATTACCAGTTGCCACTTTTAGAATAAACAGTCAGCTTTCACAAACAGCCATCTAAAATTTGAGAGGTATATCAGTCATAAATGCAAATAGACATTAGATAAAGGGCTTTCAATGGTTTAAAACTTGCCTGAGCAAGCCTGCTTGAGTCACTGACCGCACAGCTAATTTTCCAGACAAAAAAAAATACATTTAATAAATAAATAAACGGCCAGAAACACCCGATCGGTAGGTAGAGCTCACGTTAGACTGTTCAGGGCAGTGAAAACTGCACCCACCATCTTCCCATTGTTTTGTAACATCGTGGAATAACTGCGCATGCGCCACTTATAACGAGAGTCTATGGATAAGATCAGAGCGCCTCCAAAACAGGAAATACGTCAACAGTCAGAAAACGTTTTTTTTAAGAAAAAAATACTCATTACTCATAAAATATTTATCCTACACAACTAAAAACATATATTCATATATATTTTGAAATATTTTTATTTTATTATTTTATTTTTATTAATTAAAAAAAAAAGTCTTCAATGTAACATGGTCCAGAATTTTCAGTGGGACGGCGCACTAGCACCCCCTATTGGCCGGCCACCCCTGATTAATACTTCATGTTGCCCGTTTTTGTTAATTAAACATGTTAAATTGCTAGTTGTGTTTTAACTGCAGCTAGCTCTGCCATCATGTCGGGTTTAAACTGATCTATTTCTGTCTAATTCAGCATTTTAAAATATTCATTACAGCTTAAATTTTGAAAGTTATTATTATTTTTTTATGGTAATTCCAGTTACTGAACTCTCTACTAGAAAATATCCTTTTTTCCTGAGAGATTGACATGGTTAATTTAAAGTTATAGATCCTTTGTCAAAGACTGCAGCATAAATTGTGACATTATCATTAAAGAAATATGTGATTGTGGAGATGAGTAATTTTTTATGTTTTCCAGGTAAACCACAGGAGAATGACTTCAGTGATTTGCTGAATGTTGCAAAGTATCACAAAGGTACAAGATCTCATTTTCTGTCTTCTCAAACAATATCTTAATCAAGATGTTTGAATAAAATTACTTTTACACCATAACCTTCACAAAGTTGGTATTTACTACAGGACTGTTAATTTACATTAGTTTTATATTATTAGTTTAGTGTATGGTAATCATGGGTCAAGTTGAGATGAGACAGCATCAATAAATTGTAGAACAGTAACAATTTTTTTCAATTAAACTATCAGATGGAACTGGGAATTTAGTCTTCATGCCAATTGCCTTGTGCATTGTGGCAATTATTGTCTAAGAGCCAAAGCAATATTCAAAAAATATTATTTTCATCAATACAGAGAGGTCTATAAATATTTGTTCTAAAAGTGATTCTCACCATTTATGACCAGGTTGCGCAGACGGGAATTTTCCTTCTGTAGAGCCTTAACCTAGTTCTGAAGGTCTCTGACTTTGGCAGCATTTTCTTCACTGGGAGATTCACCTGGACTACGGAATCCTGGTGAAAGCGGCCTCTCTTGGAAAAAAAATTCTTCACTTGTTTCATTGCAGCATGTTTGGCTGCTTTCTGACAATTACAAATATTCACATAAATAGTAATTTTTGTGCAGAAAAATCCAAAGTACTCAAACAATAATGCCTCTGAAAGTTGTCATAACAAGAACACTTTTCTCATCACGTGTTTATTACAAATAGTTCTCTACCTTTCTTGGGATATCACGATTTGTTTCATATCCACTGACAGTTGAATCTTCTTCAGAGAATAATCGTTTAGGTTTCCTTATTCTCTTTCATCCTTTGGTGTGTCCACTTTAAGTATATCCACTGACAGTTGAATCTTCTTCAGAGAATAATCGTTTAGGTTTCCTTATTCTCTTTCATCCTTTGGTGTGTCCACTTTAAGTAGAGATTTCTCAGCAATTTTTAGTGTTGATTCTTTCTCTGCAATGACAAAGGCAAAATAACATTTAATTAAATTCAATGCAGACAAAACTCCCTATTTTTTCATATTAAACTCTTGTATAATTATTTTAGATGCTTTTCTGGTTAAAATAAGAGAAGCTTTCAAATGGTCAAGTACTAACAGACCACTGACATAAGTAATTATTTATTTCAATCAGTATTTTTAGCAGGGGCACATTCTTTCTAGAACAATCTATTTAATCTAAAATATGATGGCACAACATTTACTTGTATTGAATATAAATAAATATAAACAGTACATTTGCACAGAACAGCATAAACATAATGAAGACACTAAAATGTTTTTAGTTCATTCAATACTCAAATCATTCATTACATTAGTGCATTTGGTCTTGTAATTTTGTTGCTAACTGAGCTCCCATCATGTCTGTTTTTCTTTTCTAACTGAACAACGCACAAAATATATATATATATATATATATATATATATATATATATATATATATATATATATATATGTATATATATATATATATATATATAAACTGTTAACAATATAGCGTAACTTATTATATTTAAATGTTTATAACACAGTAAAACACGATAAAAACTGTTTACTCGCCTGCTAGCTGAATCACCATGGCCTGCTAGCACGTTAGCATCGACACTCAACCAGGTAATCTCTGGAGGTATATTTCAGAGTCAAAGTCTACTATCCACTTCGTTGGGATAATGCTGACAGCATCTTTATCGGCACCTTTTGGCCAAGAAACAAGCGCATACCGTAACTTCGACATATTGTTAACGAAGTTTCAACTCTTCGCGGTAACTTGTATCGAGAGGGCAGAGGCCGTCTTGGGTCGGTGCAAATAGTCCCGCCCCCTTTGTGTCTGATTGGATATACCTGTTGAATGATTGGCTCAAATCTACTGTCTATCAAAACATTTGACTTGGTGGACCAATTGCTGCTCTTTAGAAAAGTTTAGGCGCACAGTATATTTAAAAAATAGCAAATTAATGGCAAAATGAATTTTGCAACATTCTTTTTGAGGGTTTTTTCACTATCTCAAAGCAATTTAGGGCTGTTAAAGGGATTGTGACATGATTTTTTTACTATTCATAAAATTGCTCAAAATATATATATTTTATCATTTAAATATGTTTGTTTTTGCAAACAAAATGATAAATCACTTTAATTTTGCTTTAAAAGTGATTTTGAACTTCAAGCCGTGTTTAATCATGGGAAATCCGATTACACTCGAACGCACCATATGTGATGTCACACTGGGCAGAGGGCTGTGGTGTCTTTAATAGCGGACAATTTAAAACTGGACGAATTTAGCAATCTATGTGAAGATTTGAGCTATTTGTCTTCATTTTGGGAAGCAGAAAATTGTTTGGGTGATGGAACAAGAAACAACAGGATCTAATTTAGGTCTGATGCTGTATCAGACTTCCTTCATGTCGAGCTGCTCATACCTGCGCACTGTGACAAGCCCAGAGCTCTGCCCGGTGTGACATCACAGATGGTGCGTTCGCGTGTAATGGGATTTCCCATGATTAAACACGGCTTGAAGTTCAAAATCACTTTTAAAGCAAAATTAAAGTGATTTATCATTTTGTTTGCAAAAACAAACATATTTAAATGATAAAATATATATATTTTGAGCAATTTTATGAATAGTAAAAAAATCATGTCACAATCCCTTTAACGTTACTGATGCCCTTCATGAAATTTTGTATTGAAATTGAAGTTATAATGTTCTATGATTCATTTTTTCTGTATTTTTTTTTATTTTTTCAATTATCTTTGTCAAAAAAGTTTTTAGTTCCTTATCTTTAGGGACATTGCAAAATTCATCAATGATTTTTGTTCCTGTAAACCTGCTAACTTAAAAAATAAAGTCAGCTACAGTGGGAAAACTGCAGATATAATGTGGGTCGTTTTTGTATCCATATATACACAATATATATTCACATATATTGTGTACATGTCTTTGAGTATATTTGAAAATATATCATAACATTTCTATATAATGGAATATATTGTATAATATATTACAATATATTTTACAATATATTCCAATATATTTTACAATATATTCCAATATATTTTTGTTTCGTAAGGGCTCACTCGTAGATGTTTATTTTACAAGCTAAAATAGCGTTAGCATCAAGCTAACATCGCTAGCGTCGGGCTAACGTAGCATTAGCATAGCGGTCGCAAGCTAGTTCTTTATCATTTGCTCCTGTGATGATTTATTGACTGTGTCGCTAATTTTTGTGTCCTCTGTTGTCATTAGGACATTTTCAACACCTCCAACTTGTCTGAAGAGGGTCAACCAGCAGCTCAAACTACTAGTTTGGAAACTCAAACTGTTGTGATAACACCTGGCACTTTGGAGTCAGACAGTGTTGTGGCGAACACAGAAGTGGTAAATACATATAACAAGCTAAAATATATTATTATTTTGTATAAATGAATCTGCATCAGCAATCTTGTCCTAATGTGGGATGCAGGTGGACCGCTGCTGCTCGCGGGGGGGGGGTGCTGGGATGAGCACTGGAGAACTTATTGAACTAGTGGTAAGAGTTGTTTAGATGATGTTCCATCCATCCATCCATTTTCTTCCGCTTATCCGGGGTCGGGTCGCGGGGGTAGCAGCCTAAGTAGGGAGGCCCAGACTTCCCTCTCCCCAGCCACTTGGAGCAGCTCCTCTGGGGGAATCCCAAGGCGTTCCCAGGCCAGCCGAGAAACATAGTCCCTCCAGCGTATCCTGGGTCTTCCTCTGGGTCTCCTCCCGGTGGGACATGCCCGGAACACCTCACCAGGGAGGCGTCCAGGAGGCATCCTAACCAGATGCCCGAGCCACCTCAACTGGCTCCTCTCGATGTGGAGAAGCAGCGGCTCTACTCCGAGTCCCTCCCGGATGACTGAGCTTCTCACCCTATCTCTAAGGGAGAGTCCAGCCACCCTGCGGAGAAAACTCATTTCAGCCGCTTGTATCCGAGATCTTGTTCTTTCGGTCATAACCCAAAGCTCATGACCATAGATGAGGGTGGGAACGTAGATCGATCGGTAAATTGAGAGCTTTGCCTTTTGACTCAGCTCTCTCTTCACCACGACAGACCGGTACAGCGCCCGCTTCACTGCGGACGCTGCACCTATCCGCCTATCGATCTCACGCTCCAGTTTTCCCTCATTCGTGAACAAGATCCCGAGATACTTAAACTCCTCCACTTGGGTAAGGACCTCCTCCCCGACCCGGAGAGGGCACGCTACCCTTTTCCGGCTCAAGACCATGGCCTCGGATTTGGAGGAACTGATCCTCATCCCGGCCGCATCACATTCAGCTGCAAACCGCTCCAGCGAAAGCTGTAGATCACGAGCTGATGAAGCCAATAGGACCACATCATCTGCAAAAAACAGAGAAGCGATTCTAAGGCCACCAAAACGGATCCTCTCAACACCTTGGCTGCGCCTAGAAATTCTGTCCATAAAAGTTATAAACAGAATCGGTGACAAAGGGCAACCTTGGCGGAGTCCAACTCTCACCGGAAACGAGCCTGACTTACTGCCGGCAATGCGGACCAAGCTCTGACACCGGTCGTACAGGGACCTAACAGCCCATATCAATGGGCCTGGTACCCCATACTCCCGGAGTACCCGCCACAGAACCCCCCGAGGGACGCGGTCGAATGCCTTTTCCAAGTCTACAAAGCACATGTAAACTGGTTGGGCAAACTCCCACGCACCCTCCAGGACCCTGTTGAGGGTGTAGAGCTGGTCTAGTGTTCCACGACCAGGACGAAAACCACACTGCTCCTCCTGAATCCGAGGTTCGACTATCCGACGGACCCTCCTCTCCAGAACCCCTGAATAGACCTTACCAGGGAGGCTTAAGAGTGTGATCCCTCTATAGTTGGAACACACCCTACGGTCCCCCTTTTTGAATAGGGGAACCACCACCCCAGTCTGCCAATCCAAGGGAACTGCCCCCGATGTCCACGCGATATTGCAGAGTCGCGTAAGCCAACACAACCCCACAACATCCAGAGCCCTAAGGAACTCAGGACGAATCTCATCCACCCCCGGAGCCTTGCCACCGCGGAGCTTTTTAACCACCTCGGCGACCTCAGCACCAGAGATTGGAGAGCCCGACCCAAAGTCCCCAGGCTCCGCTTCCTCAGTGGAAGACGTGCCAGTAGGATTGAGGAGGTCTTCGAAGTATTCCGCCCACCGACTCACAACATCCCGAGTTGAGGTCAACAGCACGCCATCCCCACCATAAATGGTGTTGGTCGCGTACCGCTTTCCCCCCCTGAGACGCCGGATGGTGGACCAGAATCGCCTCGAAGCCGTACGGAAGTCATTCTCCATGGCCTCTCCGAACTCCTCCCACGCCCGAGTTTTTGCCTCAGCAACCACCCGAGCCGCATGCCGCTTGGACTGCCGGTACCTATCTGCTGCTTCCGGGGTCCCACAGGCCAAAAAGGCCCAATAGGACTCCTTCTTCAGCTTGACAGCATCCCTCACCGCCGGTGTCCACCACCGGGTTCGAGGGTTGCCACCACGACAGGCACCAACAACCTTGCGGCCACAACTCCGATAAGCTGCCTCGACAATAGAGGCGCGAAACATGGCCCACTCGGGCTCAATGTCCCCCGCCTCCCTCGGAACGTGTTCAAAGCTCTCCCGGAGGTGGGAGTTAAAGCTCCGTCTTACGGGAGACTCTGCCAGACGTTCCCAGCAGACCCTCACAATACGTTTGGGTCTGCCAGGTCTGACCGGCATCCTCCCCCACCATCGGAGCCAACTCACCACCAGGTAGTGGTCAGTTGACAGCTCCGCCCCTCTCTTCACCCGAGTGTCCAGGACATGCGGCCGCAGATCAGATGAGACGACAACAAAGTCGATCATTGAACTACGACCTAGGGTGTCCTGGTGCCAAGAGCACATATGGACACCCTTATGCCTGAACATGGTGTTCGTTATGGACAATCCATGACGAGCACAGAAGTCCAACAACAGAACACCACTCGGGTTCAGATCAGGGGGGCCGTTCCTCCCAACCACACCCCTCCAGGTCTCACTGTCATTGCCCACGTGAGCGTTGAAGTCCCCCAGCAGAACAAGGGAGTCCCCAGGAGGCGCACCCTCCAATACCCCCTCCAAGGACTCCAAAAAGGGTGGGTAATCTGCGCTGCCGTTCGGCGCATAGGCACAAACAACAGTCAGAGCCCGTCCCCCCACACGTAGGCGAAGGGAGGCTACCCTCTCGTTCACCGGGGTGAACCCCAACGTACAGGCACCAAGATGGGGGGCAACAAGTATGCCCACTC
>JBBPBX010058389.1:0-22120 GCA_038048925.1 Garcialebias charrua
TAATACTTAAGGGTGCCCCGCCCCCTTAACAAACGAGCGCTTCAAACCAACAAACTGAACTGCGCACCTCCCCTCCACCAGTCTGCGTGCAATACTTGCTAGCTAAAATGCTAAAAACAAACAAGTCGCGTCTCTCTCAGCTTCTGTCCCCCTACTTAAACTCCAGGTAGAGAGAGCTCAAATCCCTCCCCCCCCCACCCCGCTCTGAGAGTCGGTGCTGTGTGTCTCCCCCGCTGAACCGTCTTTACAAACACGCGCGGCTCCACGGACCAAGAGTCGGGTAATCAGAAGCCGTTTTCGCATTGGCCAGCCCTCCCCGGCTCTCCCCGGCTCCACCCTGCTTCTAACCCGGGTTCGGCGTGTTCGCATTTTCCTTTTCCGCCCGGGATCCGCCCTTGTTTTGGAACCATCTCCACCGTGGTTCTTAGTTGTGTTAACCAAACAAACTCCTTTTTATTTACTCCAATAAAAAAAAAAGTAAAATTACTTCGTACCAGGTGGGAAGCGAAGCCGCTTCACCCGGTCAAGATAAAGGAGCTTAATAGCAGTTGGCGAGCGCTCTGAGCTACAGCGGCAGACTGGTTTTTTAGGTGTCCACTTTACCTATATACGATTCAATCCTCTTAACATTCTAGCTGCACGTAGAAGTTAGAGATTATTAGTTATATTTTAAAACCCTGGCTGCGCGCAAGAGTTAGACAATATTAGTTATATTTTAATGACATTCAGGTCACGCGGAAAGGCGGAAATGGGTGCGCGCTTCGTGCTATTTACGTTCTAACATAAGCTGATACATAAGCTGATTTGTAATCAGTTATTAACAAAAATTAAACTCAGAAAAACTAATATATATATTCAGCTAACAAATTTTTTTAGGGGTGTCCTCTCTTAAAACACTGTAAGCGCGCACACAAGAACACTCCACCCACGTCAAGTGAACACCCCACCCACTTCAAGAGAACACCCCACCCACTTCAAGGCTTGCTCTCTACATAATGCGTAATGAACGCGGGCGGGCCAGTTCGGGCTCTGGGCAAACCAGGGACGGCCCGGGCCATTGAGGGCTGGCCAATGCGAAAACGGCTAGAGACAGATCATCTAAAAAAGCTGTCCAGAGGACCAGACTTAGCTTTTTTAGATTTTTCTACCTGGTTTATTGAGCATGCATCAGGGTGTGCAGAGACAGATCAGTTTATAAAAATGAATACTGTAATTCTTGCATGAATAGATAAGACTTTTTCAATCTAAATAACAGATAATTTTTAATTTCAGTAAAATTACCCCTTGTTGTTGTTATTTTATTTTATATACATAATACTCCAAAGCAACATGTTAAGTTAATTTTGTCAAATAAATACATTTGATTTTTTGGGGGATTTTTTTGGTTATATCACGAAATTTATCGTTACTGTATTGTGATAATGCTCTGAAATATCACGATATAATTTTTGAGCCATATCGCCCACCCCTTAGTTAGTATAGTTTATTTATTGTAAAGAGTGCCGTTTATTTAAAATATCATCCAAATGGGTCGCTTTTATTTATTTTTATACAAACATATTGTTTACTTGGCATATTTTCAAAATAAACATTTTGTAAGTCTTTATTTTGTATTTTTTTGTACCGGAAATTAACCGAACCGAGCCCTCCTTGAAACTGAACCGAATTGAAATGTGATTTTAGCGTACCGTTACACCCCTAATAGTGATATAGGCAGACGAGCGTGATACAGACAGACAAGAGTGATACAGACAGGCAAGAGTGATACAGACAGACGAGAGTGATACAGACAGATGAGTGTGATATAGACAGATGAGAGTGATACAGATTAAACTGGTACAGAAAGGTAAGTGTGATACAGACAGGCGAGTGTGATACAGACAGGCAAAAGTGATGCAGACAGCTGAGAGTCATACAGGGAGGTGAGAGTGATCACAAGATGTGAAAGTGATACAGATAAGAGAGATACAGGCATGTGATTGTGATACAGACAGCTGAGAGTGAACCTGGCAGGCAAGAGTGACACAGAGAGGTGAGAGTGATACAGACAGAGGCAAGAAAGATGCAGACAGGTGAGAGTCATAGAGAGGTGAGAGTGATTACAAGAGGTGAATGATACAGACAGGTGAGAGTGATACAGACAGGCAACAGTGGAACAGGCAGGCAAGAGTGGAACAAGCAGGTGAGAGGGATACAGACAGACAAGAGTGATAAAGGCAGGTGAGAGTGATACCGGCAGGTAGAGTGATACAGACAGACAATAGTGATGCAGACAAACGTGATACAGACAGATTCATCCAACCTTTATTTAGGCAGGTGAATCCCATTGAGCCTCGAGGACTCATTTACAAGAGAGACCTGATTTCAACAAAGAATGATGACAACAGCAACAACAATAGGCAATCATAAGAGAGGCGTACAGATTTTTTTAACACTCTAATAAACGATGTCAAAGTAGCAAAACAGATAGATTAAAAGGCAAATGATGAAAGTGATACAGAAAGGTGAGTGTGTTACAGACAGATGAGAGTGATACAGACAGGCTAGAGTGATGCAAAGAGCTGAGCGTCATTCAGAGAGGTGAGAGTGATCACATGATATGAAAGTGATACAGACAAGAATGATACAGATTAGGAAGAGTGATGCAGACAAATTAGAGTGATACAGACAGGTGAAAGTGATACAAAAAGGTGATTGTGATACAGACCGATGAGAGTGATACAGACAGACACGAGTGATACAGACAGCTGAGAGTCTACAGAGAGGTAAGAGTGATCACATGATGTAAAATTGATACAGACAAGAATGATACAGGCAAGCAATTGTGATACAGACAGCTGAGAGTGAAACTGACAGTCAAGAGTGACATAGACACGTGAGAGTGATACAGACAGGTCAGAGGGAAACTGACACATGAGAGTGATGTAGACAGGTGAGAAATTGATACAGACAGGTGAGAGTGATACAGATAGGCAAGAAATTGATATAGACAGGTGAGAGTGATACAGATAGGCAAGAAATTGATATAGACAGGTGAGAGTGATACAGACAAGCAAGAGTGACATAGACACATGAGAGTGATGTAGACAGGTGAGAAATTGATACAGACAGGTGAGAGTGATACAGATAGGTGAGAAATTGATACAGACAGATGAGAGTGATACAGACGAGTGGGGCATTTACAGAAAAGAGAGTGATACAAATAGGCTAGAGTGATGCAGACAGGCAAGAGTGACTACAGAAGTGCACAGAAGTCTTGAAACGTCAAAAACAAAAATTCATTTTGGACATCTTCATTTTTTTAATCAACTTTTTCTTTCCTGATTTGAACCTTTTAAGCTGTTAATGTAAATGTTTTAATTTTTATTACCGTATATAATTTTGGAAAATTTCCTATTTTTGGTCAAATTTTTAACAGAAATTTTCCTTTTTTTGTTTGTTTTTGTAAAAGCTGCTCGTCCTAAGCCTGGATCTGCTGGACATTTCTTCCTGTTAATGTCATAACCTGGTGCTGTTAAACCCAATGGTGCAGGCAGGCAGTTGAGAACTCAGGAGTAATATTAAATAAAACATTTATTTACAAATAAACAAATACCCATCAGCTGTTGCCTGGGTCCCAAATGCCATAAAGGCCCAATAGGACTCCTTCAGCCAGACAGCATCCCTCATCTCAGGATCCCTCATCCTTCACAACATTTACTTACAAATAAATAAAGGGGTTCTGACTGTTGGCCTAAGGGGGTGCCAATGGTGGGGGTAAGGAAGGGGTACTGGAGAGTCCACCTCTTGGGGACTCCCTTGTTCTGCTGGGGGACTTCAACACTCACATGGGCAATGACAGTGAGACCTGGAGGGGTGTGGTTGGGAGGAATGGCCCCACTGATCTGAAATCGAGTGGTGTTCTGTTATTGGACTTCTGTGCTCGTCATGGATTGTCCATATCGAACACCATGTTCAAACATAAGGGTGTCCATGAGATGCTCTTGGCACCAGGACACCCTAGGCTGCAGTTCAGTGATCGACTTTGTTGTCGTCTCATTTGATCTACGGCTGCATGTCTTGGACACTCGGGTGAAGAGAGGGGCGGAGCTGTCCACTGACCACTACCTGGGGGTGAGTTGGCTCTGATGGCGGGGAAGGATACTGATCAGACCTGGCAGTCCCAAACGTATTGTGAGGGTCTGCTGGGAACATCTGGCAGTTTCCCATGAGATGGAGCTTCAACTCCCACCTCTGGGAGAACTTCTAACATGTTCTGGGGGAGGTGAGGGACATCGAGTCGGAGTGGGCTATGTTCTACGCCTCTATTGTTGAGGGGGTTTATTTGAGCTGTGACCGCAAGGTTGTTGGTGCCTGTCGTAGCGGTAACCCATGAACTCGTTGGTGGACAACGGCGGTGAGGGATGCTGTCAAGCTGAAGGAGGATTCCTATTGGGCCTTTTTGGCCCGTGGGACCCCGGAAGCAGCTGCTGGTGCTGCTTGGACTGCCGGTAGGTGGTCAGGCGGGAGGTCGCTGAGGCAAAAACTTGGGTTTGGGAGGAGTTCAGAGAGGCCATGGAGAATGATTTCTGTACAGCTTTGAGGCAATTCTGGTCCACAATCCGGCGTCTCGGGGGTAAGCGGTACACCACCAACACTGTTTATAGTGGGGATGATGTGCTGCTGACCTCAACTTAGGACAATGTGGGTCAGTGGGCGGAGTACTTCGAAGACCTCCTTAATCCCACCAGAACGTCTTCCACTGAGGAAGCGGAGCTGAAGACTTTGGGTCAGGCTTTCCAATCTCAGTGGCAGGGCCTCAGGGGTGGATGAGATTCGCCCGGAGTTCCTTATGGCTCTAAATGTTGTGGGGTTGTGTTGCATTACACAACTCTGCAACATTGTATGGACATTGGGGGCAGTTCCCCTGGACTGGCAGACCAGGGTGGCGATCCCCATATTCGAAAAGGGGGACTGCAGAGTGTGTTCCTACTACAGGGGATCACACTCGTAAGCCTGCCTGGTAATGTCTATTCAGGAATTCTGGAGAGGAGGGTCCGTCGGATAGTCAAACCTCGGATTCAGGAAAAGCAGTGTAGTTTTCATCCTGTTTGTGGAACACTGGACCTTCTCTACAATGTCAGTAGGGTCCTGGAGAGTGCATGAGAGTTTGTCCAACCGGTCTACAGTCTTTGTAGACTTGGAGAAGGCATTCGACTGCATCCCTCGGGGAACCCTGTGGGGAGTGCTCCGGGAGTATGGGGTACCAGGCCCTTTGATACGGGCTGTTAGATTACTGTGTCAGAGCTTGGTCCGCATTGCTGGCAGTAAGTCGGGCTTGTTCCTGGTGAGAGATGGACTCCGCCAAGGTTGCCTTTTGTCACTGATTCTGTTCATAACTTCTATGGACAGAATTTCTAGGTGCAGCCAAAGTGTTGAAAGGATCCGTTTTGGTGGCCTTAGGATCGCGTCTCTGCTTTTTGCAGATGATGTGGTCCAGGTCATGGTCTACAGTTTTCACTGGAGCGGTTCACAGCAGAGTAGTGACCCGGAGGAGGATCAGTGCCTCCCAATCCGAGGCCATGGTCTTGAACAGGAAAAAGGTAGAGTGCCTTGTTTGGGTTGGGGAGGAGGTCCTGCCCCAAGTGGAGGAGTTTAAGTATCTCGGGGTCTTGTTCACGAATGATAGAAAAATGGAGCGAGTGATCGATAGGAGCAGATACTTTGTAGATGCAGCATATGCAGTGAAGCAGACGCTGTACCGGTCTGTCATGGAGAAGAGAGAGCTGAGTCAAAAGGCAAAGCTTTAAATTTACCGGTCAATCTACGTTCCCACCCTCATCTATGGTCATGAGCTTTGGGTTGTGTCCGAAAGAACGAGATCTCGGATACAAGCGGCTGAAATGAGTTTTCTCCGCAGGGTGTCTGGACTCTCCCTGAAGGTTGGGTTATATTCCGCAAGACGCTCTGTCTTACGTCTTTTACCCCCCGTTGAGTGAGCAAACATTGCGCAACTTTTGGCCGCTCTCCCGCTGCGATCCCCCGGTGACAGCCCGTCTTGTACGTAGCCCCCAAGCAGAACTGCAAGACGCCGACGATGCGGCTCGCAGCGTGTGATTGGTTCAAAGTTTGTGGGCGTTTTTTGTTTTTGCTTTGACAGACATGGATAGTTTTGAAGAGAAACTTGTCTGTGTGCGCGCGCGCACGCAAACCGTGGTCTCAGCACTTTGCGCATTGCACCCAACACACACACACACACCAATACATATATATTTATATATATATATATTTACGCACACGCGCGCACACAAAAGCATGCACGCGCCTGCATGTAGCCTTTAAAATAAAGCAAACTCCACTGTGAACTAATAAGCCGTGGTGGTCTAGTGGTAACGCGTTGCGCTGCCACTCCAGAGACGTGAGTTCGAATCTCACTTGGTTGACTTTTTTTTTTGTTATATTGTTTTTTTGTTATACTCCCGCACTTAATTTACTGTATAGATATTTGGGGTACAGCGTGAAAAACTGTAACTAAAGCCTATTTTTATTTTACAGAAGAGAGCCATAAGAATTATTACAAGAAAACATTACTGCCATCCATCAAATGTTTTGTTTTACAAATTGAAATTGCTAAAGTTTTTTTTTTAATGATTTGGTTGACTATAATATTCTTTTATTATTGTTCAAAGCTCAGAATTTATGGTTTTGTGTGAGAAATCATTTAATATCTTATATATTTTTTTATATATGTGATTGCTATTTGAATTGATTGTTAATTTTGTTTGAAGAAGGGGCAGAAATAATGAGCTTTTTTTCTTCTGCCTCCTTTCATTTTATGTATTGTTTTGTTTTATAATATGGTTTTGTAAATAATTTTCTTGTGTTTTTACAATTTGAAATGAATAAATTCAATAAAATAAAATAAAAAGTTGAGCCAGGTGGGAATTGAACCCAAGTCTTTTGAGTGGAAAGCGGACGCGTTCCCCGCGGGACCACTGAGGCATTTACATTTGATTTGATTTGATTTGATTTGATGTTTATTCATTCATTTTAAAAGAACAATACAAGACAGTTTCATCAGATACAAGAATACAAGTAGGATAAAATGAAGGGAGCAGAAAGAAGATGAAATCTTATTATATCTGCCCCTTATTTCACAGTTTGTTCAACCAATGATAACCTTCAAGCAACATCACAGAATGAATAATTCTACTTATTTTTCTAACTGTAATACACAAACTACATCACAAAATGAATAATTCGACTTAATTTTCCTAACTGTAATACACAAACTAGATCACAAAATGAAAAATTCTACTTAATTTTTCCAACTGTAATACACAAACTACATCACCCATAATTCTACTTGATTTTTCTAACTGTAATACACAAACGCACTAAGCTACATCATAAGTACAACATAAGTGTAATACACAAACACACTAAGTTACATCATATATAGTTTTTGAGCAAGTCCTTTTTGACCTTTTTCTTAAATGTACACATTGATTTTGCATTTTTAACATCACTCTCCAGAGCATTCCACAATCGAACTCCCTGAATTGAGGTAGACCGTCCCTTTAAGCTGGTTCTGAATTGTGGTTTGATGAATATCTCTGTCCCTTTGAGATTGTAACAACTTTGTCTTTTTATAAAATTTCTTTGGATATTTAAAGGTAATGTGTTATTATGAGCCCTATACATAACTGATAAAATACTATATTCTACCAATTCCTGGAATTTCAATAAGTTTAGCTGAAGAAACAAGGTGTTTGATGGGTGACTGAAATGTTTTCTGGTGATTACTCTTACAGCTCTCTTTTGTAAAATAAAAACAGGCTTTGTAATTGTTTTGCACGCTTTTCCCCAAACCTCAATACAATAGATTAAATGTGGAGCAATGATTGTGTTATACAACATATGCAGAGCTTTATCAATTAAAAAATCCCTGACTTTATACAGTACTGCAATTGATCTAGCAATTTTTGTTTTAATGGAATTTACATGATGTTTCCATGTCAGTTTGTCATCAATGATAACACCCAGAAACTTCACTTCACTCACTTTACAGATCACAACATCTTCAATTTCAAATGGATTGTCATCAACACTTCTCTTTTTGTTACTGAATATCATGTAATTAGTTTTATCTAGATTCAAAGATAATTTGTTTAATTTAAACCAAGTTTGTATTTTTATAAATTCTGTTTTCATCATATCCAAAATCTGTTTTATGTCTTTACCCGAACAGAAAAAAGTGGTGTCATCGGCAAAAAGAACACATTTAAGAAGTCCTGACACATTTACCAAGTCATTCACATATAAAATAAATAACTTTGGTCCAAGCACAGAGCCCTGAGGAACTCCACAATTGATATCACGGAGGTCAGATCTAACATCATTTATTTGCACAAACTGTTTCCTATCTTTCAAATAGCTAGATACCCACTGTAATGCTGGTCCTCTAATACCATATTTATTTAGTTTTTCAAGGAGAATGGTGTGGTCAATGGTATCAAATGCTTTTTTTAGATCAACAAAAACACTAACACAGTACTGTTTATGATCGACAGCATTGGTTATTTGTTCCATAAAATCCATGAGAGCCATTGAAGTAGAGTTTTTTTCTCTAAACCCATACTGACTGCTACTTAAAATATTTTGTTTATCAATAAATTGATCCAATCTGGTCACAAATAGTTTTTCTAGAATTTTTGAGAACTGTGGTAATAAGGATATTGGCCTATAATTATTGAATAGACATTTATCACCATTTTTAAAAAGAGGAAACCACCCCTCATGATATCCTGGCTTGCAGTGGGAGGGAAGAGGGAGGGATTTATTATAATTTATCCCCCACGTCTTGCCAAGTATAAACACTCAATGCGGTCGGTGACACACATGCAATTGCATCATCGCTGGGTTCACTCAACGGGGGGTAAAAGACGTGAGACAACAGTATAAACCTAGCTTTAGAGATAGGGTGAGAAGCTCAGTCATCCGGAAGGGACTCAGAGTAGAGCCGCTGCTTCTCCACATCGAGAGGACCCAGTTGAGGTGGCTCCGGCATCTGGTTAGGATGCCTCCTGGACGCCTCCCTGGTGAGGTGTTCCGGACACGTTCCACCAGGAGGAGACCCAGAGTAAGACCGAGGACACGCTGGAGGCACTGTGTATATCAGCTGGCCTGGGAACACCTTGGGATTCCCCCGGAGGAGCTGGCCCAAGTGGCTGGGGAGAGGGAAGTCTGGGCCTCCCTACTTAGGCTGCTACCCCCACGACCCGACCCCGGATTCAATTCAATTCAGTTTTTTTATATAGCGCCAAGTCACAACAGAAGTCATCTCAGGCACTCAAGCAGAAGAAAATGGATAGATGGATAGATGGATTGATGATTCATTTACAAAATCAAAAAGGCTGCAAAACTTACATTTACCGGTAACATCTTACCGGTACTGCCATCTCTCCACAAGTTACAGATGGTCCAGAACTCAGCTGCCCGTGTCATCACTCAAACCTCCTACTATAACCACATCACTCCTGTCCTGCAGCAGCTCCACTGGCTCCCGGTTAAATCACGCATCATCTTCAAAATTCTACTTCTCACGTTCAAATCTATCCACAACCTTGCCCCTCCTTATCTATCTGACCTCCTACAAATCTCCATCCCATCACGCTCTCTCAGATCCTCCTCTTCACTACATCTCCATGTACCCTCTGCCCGCCTCTCCACCATGGGGAGCAGGGCCTTCACCTGCTCTGCCCCTCACCTCTGGAACGCTCTACCACCAGACCTTCGAAACACCACCTCCCTTTCTCTGTTCAAGACAGCCCTGAAAACACATCTCTTTAGACTAGCTTATCATTAACTTTACTAAATGTATTTTTATTATTTTGCATTTTATAATCTTTATGTATTTTATATTTCAATTTGTCACTGATAATGTTTGCACTGTATTGGTTTGTTAAGTGTCCTTGGGTGTCCTGAAAGGCGCTTTTAAATAAAATGATTATTATTATTATTATTATCTTGGAACACACAGGGAGCAGACAGGTCATCAGCAGGAGACATTGGTATTGCCGGGACAACAAGGAAGACAAACATATAGGCTTAAATACAGACACAATTGATGAGACAAATGGAATGGAAATCGTAAATGGAATGTACTTATATAGCGCCTTTCTAACTTATCAAGACACTTAAAGTGCTTTACACTACAATCTGTTCCCTCATTTACCCATTCATACAGCACTCTACTAGATCTTGTAAGGAGAAACAAATGTCCCTTATCTCCTCTTCCCCTGCCCGGATCGTTTGCTCGAAGGAACACACATTTATATCAGAATTAAACGTCTTTATTTTTTCCAACTTCAAAATGTGTGAACAAGATAGAATTGTATAAATATTTATGTATATTGCCTGACCTCAAAGGGGCCCCTGTACAATTCTGATGTGTGTCAAGTCTGTGCACATTTATAGACTGTTTTCTCCACCCCGTGACGCTTCCTTTTTTCAATTCCTGTCCAATAAACACCTTACAGACTCTCTGAAGTCCCTGTCCAATCAATCAGGTGCACGTTAGCTGTCATCTCTGTTTTCTTGTTGCTATGTTCATCTGTGACCATCTGCTCATACAGACTTGTGTTAGTGCTGCTGTTTATAATGATGTTTTTCTATTACATTAGGGCTTAGTGTATTACTAGTTGATGTTTTTCTTAGTTAATCCTAGATGTTATTACTGTTTTTCTCTTGCATTTGTTGTTGGATGTAACTGGGACCCTGTGTACATAATCTCGTTTTCATCACATGTACCACATGCGGTGCAAATGACAATAAAGACTCTCTGACTCTGATCTCTTTCCACTGAGTACATGACACATAATCAGCACCAAGCCACACATAATCTCACAAAGGCTGTGAAAATCTTGATTATTCCCTTGGTAACTTAGCACATTACTGTATCAGGTTTTTAGATTGCTCCACTAAGAGCCAGGGTTGCTCTGACCTATTAAGCTACTCTTTTTCTCTTTATTAATTATTTTATGATCCCCACAAACACTCAAATAATATGAACTATAATTTAACTTCAGTTACTGGAGCAAGAACCTTTCTGATGTTTTGTTTCTCATTAAATGCCTTGTTAGAAATAAGTACCGTAACTATTTTCTTACTGACGGCAGACAGTGTCATGGTTTGATTTTAAAGTTAGCAGTCCTTGAAAATATATTTATCAGCTTACAGCCTAGTTTACACATCTACAGTACTGTACAAAGTAATAGAAATTCTAGCCATCTTTATATGACCCATCCATCCATCCATTTTCTTCCGCTTATCCGAGGTCGGGTCGCGGGGGTAGCAGCCTAAGTAGGGAGGCCCAGACTTCCCTCTCCCCAGCCACTTGGAGCAGCTCCTCTGGGGGAATCCCAAGGCGTTCCCAGGCCAGCCGAGAAACATAGTCCCTCCAGCGTATCCTGGGTCTTCCTCTGGGTCTCCTCCCGGTGGGACATGCCCGGAACACCTCACCAGGGAGGCGTCCAGGAGGCATCCTAACCAGATGCCCGAGCCACCTCAACTGGCTCCTCTCGATGTGGAGAAGCAGCGGCTCTACTCCGAGTCCCTCCCGGATGACTGAGCTTCTCACCCTATCTCTAAGGGAGAGTCCAGCCACCCTGCGGAGAAAACTCATTTCAGCCGCTTGTATCCGAGATCTTGTTCTTTCGGTCATAACCCAAAGCTCATGACCATAGATGAGGGTGGGAACGTAGATCGATCGGTAAATTGAGAGCTTTGCCTTTTGACTCAGCTCTCTCTTCACCACGACAGACCGGTACAGCGCCCGCTTCACTGCGGACGCTGCACCTATCCGCCTATCGATCTCACGCTCCAGTTTTCCCTCATTCGTGAACAAGATCCCGAGATACTTAAACTCCTCCACTTGGGGCAGGACCTCCTCCCCGACCCGACTTTATATGACCCATTTTCCATAATTCATAATTAAACCTTATATTTGCCAATCCTTATTGTGTTATTTTCCACCATTTATCATCAAAGGTTATTTTGTTCCCATCAATCTATACAAAGAATAATCAGAGCTTTTATCACATTCATACACTGATGGGACACACGTTGGAGGCAATGAGGGGTTCAATGTCTTGCCCATGGACACTTCACCATGTGACTGCTGGTGGAATTGAACCCCCAACTCTTGCATTGGAGGACGACTGCTCTAACCACTCAGCCAGAGCCGCCCAGGTGCCAACACCTGTGGAGCGTCACAGGTGCAAGAAGACAAGGAGCGAGTGACAGCAGGGCAGGAACACAACACAAGATGGGGCCAGACACCAGGAAACACAAACCTACAGTTCAAAGGGAGTTTTTCTTTTCCACTGTCTCCTTTGTGCTTGCTCAGGATGGGAGGCTGTGACGAAGTGAAGATTCAACACAATCTGCTGCTTCCTTAGATAGAGAACGTTACTAATTGACTTTTTGTATGTATGTGAATGTTTTTGTACAGTGCCCTGAGACAAGTTCTTTTGTGACTTGGAGCTACAGAAATGAACTAAAATGAATTGTGTAACTATTGTCTAAACATTGAAAACTTTTAGATTAAAAAGCCATAAAGCAACTCTTGTATTATTTGTCAGATTCTGCTTTTGTTCTGTCAGAACAATGACTTCAGTGGTTCTGATGGAATGTTTCTCTTCTGTCAGAGATGGTGGTTCTGGTCCAGATGAAGATCTTCTGCTCAGGAAGCTTCTGGAGGCGGAGGCTGATGGAGCTGCAGCAGCTCAGGAAGTGTCGGCTCTGAGAGAATCTGTTGACAAACTGTTTGGTTCTGATCCGAAGGTGCGTCTGAACTCAGGTTCCTGTTTATATTTGACCTGATGAGGGAACAATGACAACAGAACCACAAACTCTTTGGATCACCAGCCATCTGCTCCTCTCTCTGTGTTCTGGGTAAAGAAGCTGTCAGGTTCTGTCTCTTCGGTTCTGGTCCATCAGAAGGAGCTGCTGCTGCAGAAACTGAAGATCTTTGAAGCCACAAACCGGACCCTCAGGCACCTCCTCAGGGAGCAGCTGGAGTCTCAGGTAAGGAGCCACCCACTGCACTGCTGCCAGTAGAGCCTCCTGGACCTTCATGCTGTGGTTTGGTTCTGAGCAGATGGAGTCCAAACGGCTGTCGGAGCAGAAGAACCAGTTATTGACGAGGCTCACCAACACAGAAGCAGAAAACGCTGTGAGTTTAATCAAAACTATAAAATATAATCAGTTTGTTCAACACTGATCATGATTGTATTCTCTGCACAAACTTATAAAATAAAACCCAGCCCTGTTCGGATCTCAGCTGCAGAACCATCGTCAGAGCTGAAACGGGCCACAAAATATTGGACTGAACTTGAACTCTTTTTACACAACCACAGTATGATGATGTCAAACCTTTCTCTTCTACATTTTAGCTGTCCAGAGTCCATCCATTCAGGGTTTAAAGTCAGACCAACAGGAAGAGGTTTGAACCTGGACTTTCAAAATAAGAGTCTGCTTCTGTCATAGCTCAGCTTATTCCAAAATAAAATCTCAACTTCCTGTTGAGCTTTGAAAAGAAAGTTAGTTCTTCAGATTTTCTTGTCATAGCTCCAAGTTCCGTCCGTCCATCCAGTCACCTCTTCCAGCTCTTCTGGGAGGACTCCAAAGTGTTCCCAGACCAGTCGAGAGACAGTCTCTCCAGCGTGTCCTGGGTCTTTCCTGGGGTCTCCTCCCAGTTGGACATGCCTGAAGCACCTCCTTAAGGAGGCACCCAGGGAGCATCCTTACCAGATGAACCACCTCAACGGTCTCCTCTGGATGTGGAGGAGCAGCTGTTCTACTCCGAGTCTCTTCTGGATAACCAAACTTCTCACCCTATCTCTAAGGGAGAGTCCTGCTACCCTGCAGAGGAAACTCATTTCAATCACCTTTATCCACGATCTCTCTGATGCTTTCGGTCACTATCCAGAGTTCGTGACCATGAGTAAGGGTATGTAGACCGACCAGTAAACAGAGAGCTTTGCCTTATAGCTCAGCTCCCTCTTCACTACAACGAACCGACAAAGAGTCCACCATACTGCAAATGTTGCACCAGTCCATCTGTTAATCTCACGCTCCCTTCTTCTCTCACTCGAACGAAACCCAGAGATACTTGAACTCCTCCACTTGTAAAAATTACTAACGACCTTCTTTTTTTTCATTCAACCTTTATTTAGTCAGGTAAATCTTTTGAACCTCATGGGCTCATTTACGAAAGCGACCTGCTAAAACTAAAGAACAATGAACAGCAATGGTAGAATTTCCATAAACAACAAACAAACAAACAATAAACAATAGAAAACAAAAGAGAGGAAAAAAAAAATAATATATATATTTTTTTTTTAACAAAGTATCAAAAAACTAGCAAAACATTATAAGGTAGACGTATAAAATCAAAGACAGGAACAAATCTGCATTGGTTTTTGCCAGGATTCCAACAGATTCTGAAAACCATTTAGAGAAGTCAAGGTCGAGAGCTTCAGATCTTTTTGTAAGATATTCCATGAAGCAGGAGCAGAGTAGGAGAAGGCCCTTTTTCCAAGTTCAGTCCTCACTGACGGAACACTGCAGGTAATCATGTCCTGAGAGCGCACACTGTAGCTGCACTCACACAAAGACATGTAGGAGGAGATGTATGAGGGCAGCAGACCAAGAAGTGATTTAAAGATGAAAATGTACCAGTGGAAGAGTCTGCGTGAGGTTAATGATGTCCAGTTAACCAGTGAATACAGGGTGCAGTGGTGGGTACGATAATCACAGCCAGTTATGAATCTTAGTGCACCATGATAGACAACATCCAACATCCGCAGGGTGCTTGTAGGAGCATTCATGTAGAGAATGTCACCGTAATCAATGGAGGGAAGGAAAGTCACAGATACAAGGCAATTCTTGCTGCTGACTCTGGTCTTCTGTCCATCCTCATTCTTCTTGATCTAAGTTCTGCCTTCAACACCATCTGTCATTCTATCCTCCTCAACAGACTAACCTCCATTGGCATCTCAGGTACCCCGTTAGACTGGTTCAACTCCTATCTCTCTGACCGCACTCAATTCATTCAGCTTAAATCCTTCCGTTCCCAGTCTTCCCCTGTCTCCACGGGTGTCCCCCAAGGCTCTGTCCTCGGACCCCTCCTCTTCATCATTTACCTCCTTCCTCTAGGTCACATCTTCCGCAAATACGGCGTCCATTTCCACTGTTATGCTGATGACACACAGCTCTACTTGTCATCAAAACCTAACTCCACCCACCCTCCCTCCATCCTCACCGACTGTCTCAATGAGCTAAATCACTGGTTTTCTAACAATTTCCTTCAACTAAACAGCAACAAAACAGAAATCATTCTTGTCGGTACCAAAAACTCTATTTCAAAATCAGAACATCTTCTCGTCCCCCTTAACAACTCTCTGCTATCCCCCTCCCCTCAGGTCAAGAGCCTCGGTGTCATCCTCGACACCACTCTCTCCTTCACTTCACACATCAACAATATTACTCGGTCTGCCTATTTCCACCTCCGTAATATTAACCGTCTCCGTCCTTCTCTCACACCCCGCTCCACAGCCATCCTGGTGCACAGTCTTGTGACTTCCCGTATCGATTACTGCAACTCCCTTCTCTACGGCCTCCCCAACAAATCTCTCCACAAGTTACAGATGGTCCAGAACTCAGCTGCCCGTGTCATCACTCAAACCTCCTACTATAACCACATCACTCCTGTCCTGCAGCAGCTCCACTGGCTCCCGGTTAAATCACGCATCATCTTCAAAATTCTACTCCTCACGTTCAAATCTATCCACAACCTTGCCCCTCCTTATCTATCTGACCTCCTACAAATCTCCATCCCATCACGCTCTCTCAGATCCTCCTCTTCACTACATCTCCATGTACCCTCTGCCCGCCTCTCCACCATGGGGAGCAGGGCCTTCACCTGCTCTGCCCCTCACCTCTGGAACGCTCTACCGCCAGACCTTCGAAACACCACCTCCCTTTCTCTGTTCAAGACAGCCCTGAAAACACATCTCTTTAGACTAGCTTATCATTAACTTTACTAAATGTATTTTTATTATTTTGCATTTTATAATCTTTATGTATTTTATATTTCAATTTGTCACTGATAATGTTTGCACTGTATTGGTTTGTTAAGTGTCCTTGGGTGTCCTGAAAGGCGCTTTTAAATAAAATGATTATTATTATTATTATTATTATTATTATTATTATTATTATTATTATTATTATTATTATTATTATTGAGACAGAACCTCACCCTCAACCTGAAGAGATCAATCCACCCTTTTCCAGTTGAGGTCCATGGCCTCAGATTTGGAGGTGCTGATTCTCATCCCAGCTGCTTCACACTCTGAACTGCTCCAGTGAGAGCTGAAGGTCACGGCACAATGATGCCAACAGGACCACATCATCTGCAAAGAGCAGAGATGGAATCCTGAGACCTCCCTCCACCCCCTGGCTGCACCAAGAAATTTTGTCCATAAAAGTTATGAACAGAACCGGTGACAACGGGCAACCCTGGTGAAGTCCAACTTCCACCCTGAAGGAGTCCGGCTTACTACTGCCAATGCAACCAAACTCTCGCCTCCAATCCCAAACTCATGGAGCACCCCCACTTTTCATTAATTCAACCTTTATTTAGACAGGTTAATCCCATTGAGCCTCGAGGACTCATTTATAAGAGTCCTCATTTATAAGAGAGACTTACAAAAGACCCACAGCACCCACAGAGACTGAGGAACACGTCTCTGGACAGCCTTCTCCAAGTCCACAAAACACGTAGACTGGATTTGCCTCAGCAGTAGCCAAGCCTGCGGGCTGCTTGGCCCTCTGGTACTCCTCAGCTGGCTCTGGAGCCCCAGCAGCCAACGAGGTCCGATAGGACTCCTTCAGCTCAATGGCCTGCCTCAAGTAGCTCCAACTTAAAAATGACTGTCTGAACATTTACCGTAGTCATTTGTATGTTTTGTGTAAAATCTGATTTGTTCTTGACACGTTTAAAGTTTGTTTTTGTGTTTGACATATGATTTTAATCTGTTTTTTCTTTCAGCATCTTCTGGTGAAACTTCAACAGAAAGACAAAGAGGTTGATGATCTCTGCAAACGTTTACACTCTGAGAAGGTAGGTAAATATTTTCACTTTGCATCGCTGTCAGGGATGAATTTCAACCAGTAACTGTAATATTTTAAACTTCAGGAAGATGCTCAGAGCTCGGCCGTCCTGTCCAAGAGTCTGGAGTCCAGCAGAGCTTACCTGCAGGGACAGCTTTGCAACAGAGAGGCTGAGAACAACCGGCTCAGAGTCCAGATCAAGGTTTGTCTGCACCTCTGTCTGTGGGATTTACTGCTGCAGCTCTGGAAGTCACAGTGTTCTCCTTCTGATTGCTTCAGAACCTGGAGCGAGCAGCCGACAAGCAGAAAGCAAAGCTGGAGCGCCTGACGGAGCAGCTGAAGAAGCTGAAACAGGAAGCTGTGAGTGACAGAGAGGCTCTGAAACAAGCCACTCGGGCCCAGAAACACAGAGCCGAGCGCGGTGAGGACGCCGCAGGCCAGCTGAGCACCCAGCTGCTGGACATGGTACACAACGTCTCTGGGTTCCATCCAACACTGGACGTCTGGAGGCTCCAACACTAAATAATCCAGCTGTAATTGTGTTGGACAGGAGAAACAGGTGGCTGAAGCTCTGACAGCAGCTGAAGCCTGGCAGAGTCGATACACTGATGAGGAACAAGAGAAAACCGAGCTGGAGCTCCAGGTGTCTCTGATGAGCAGGTAATGCCACTGAGCCACCTGTTCAACCAGGTGTTTGTGTTCCTGGACTGAAGGAGGAGTCAGTAAACCCTCGCTTAGTCCAGCTGCCTCACATGGGAACAGGCCCAGTTCAGAAACTACAACACTGCAAACCTGGACTAAAGCTTTCATCACATTCTCTAACTCTCACTTAACCGTTTGTGAAACCTTTATTCTGTCCCTAGCCCTAAACGTCTGATGATTATTTTGAAAATTACAAGGCTTCTACATGATTTCTCTTAAAGTTCTCCCTTCTAAATTAAATATAAACTCTTTAAAACTGAGAAATATTTACACAGCTGCTGAACATGTTACAATTAAAAATAGAAGAAAACAAGGAAATCCAATAATTCTCAGTCGGATCATCTGGACAGTTTTTAAAGTTAGGAAATGTTCTGCTGAAGAGCTGAAAGGGACCAATCATAGACTTCCACTAGAGGTCCACTTCCTGTCCCACCCACTGCCTCCATCTGTGATGTCATGGAGGAGCCAAACTGGTGTCCAACGAGACCAACAGCTCATAGCCAACAGCAACGATATGATGACCAGCCAGCCAAACTGGATCTGTGGCAACAATTATTCATAATCTTTTTACAATAACTTCATAGAACTGATGTTAATTTCATTCAACAATCATGTAAAACAGCTGGCTGATATATAAAATATATAGTTTATAACTAATTATCTCTGGTCAGTCAATAACAGACAACTCATAAATGACAAAATGTTTTACACATAACGTTGGAATAATTTATATACTGTAGCCTATATTAAATATTATATAACTGTCTATTATTATTGACCTGTTGTGTCATCGACACTTGTTCGCTGCAGACCTGGAGATGCTCGTCTCTGCTGATATATTAACTAGCGCCTTCTCAACAGGTCACATTTGTGTGATGGAAACATGAAAACATTAAATATTTCATATTATTTTACACAATGTAAACATGACATAAGTCACATCAACAGCAGATGGGACTGTCTAATAATTGTAGCATGACTCAGCGCACAGCTTCACGCTGTGGAGCCACGTCCATCACTAAAGATTAGATCTACCAGTCAATTCATTAAACAAGTCCATCATGATCAGCTGCAGATCTGATCGAGTCCAGGTGTTGTAGGTCTGGACGCAGGGGACATCTGGGTCCATTATGGGCTGAATGCTGCATCCACTTTGTCACTTCCCTCATCAGAACCACAGAAAATCAACAGATTTACATCAAAGAATATTGTTGAGTACTATTCTTTTCGTTGATGCAATCTTACCTGCTGTGATGTGAAAGTCTGGGTTGTACTAGTGGTTCAACAGGAAGAGCCTCAGGTGATGGACTGGAGACCTGGAAACCTGAAAACACAAACAAAATAAAATAAAAGAATAATATATTTAACAGATATTTTAAAAGGGACTAATTTTTTAAACTATAAATTAATGTTGAATAATTATTAGAACCATTAACTAATATATTACCATTTCAGTGCTGTGGAAACTATGCTGTAAGTCCTCACAGAGCTGCTCACGTCCTGAAGTGAAAAGTCTCCAAAAACCAGCAGGAGCTGAAAAAAAATTATAACCTGCTGTTTACTGGAAATAACTTTGGCTTCTCTGCAGACAATCCGCTAAAATATTAACTTTTAAATGGCTAAATTGGACGGATCGAGTTTGTAGCTCCTCCATTGTTTTCAAGCTGCGCAGTAGACACGTCTCTTGTTATGACGTCATCATCCTGCGACGGCGAAATCCCTATTTATCGTGTTAAAAAAATGGCGCTAATTTTAAACTGTTTTTGGGAGGAATTTTCATTCATTTAACATTATTTCAGCAAAAACGGTCAGAGGTCAATCTTAATATTTGACAGCCTCAGGGTAGAAGCTGTTCCTCAGTCTAGTGGTTCTACACTTAATGCTCCTCAACCACCTTCCTGAGGGGAGTGGGGCAAAAAGTGTGTGCTGGGTGAGTGGGGTCTTTCATGATGCAGGTGGTTCTCTTCCTGCATCTGGAGGTGTAGATGTCTGTGATGGTGGGGAGACTGACTCCAACATCTTCTGTGCAGCCTTCACCACTCTCTGTAGAGCTTTTCTTTCTGCAGCTGTGCAGCCTCCATGCCACACGTTGATGCTGGAGCACAGGATGCTCTCCACTGCACACCTGTAGAAGGAGGTGAGGACTGAGCTTCTCAGACCAGCTCGTCTCAGCCGTCTGAGGAAGTAGAGTCTCTGATGACCTTTCTTGATCAGGCTGGTGGTGTTGTTGCTCCAGCTGAGGTTATCATTCATGTGTACACCCAAGTACTTGTAGCTGGAGACCACTTCCACCGCAGATCCTCTTATGTTCAGTGGGGTGTGGGTGTGTTTGTTCCTTCTGAAGTCCACAATCATCTCCTTTGTCTTCTTCACATTGATGTGAAGGTTATTCTCTTTGCACCAGCTCTCCAGGTGTTCCACCTCCTGTCTGTAGCTGGACTCATCATTGTTTGTGATGCATCCCACCACCGCTGTATCATCTGCAAACTTTACAATATGACAGCCTGGATGTGTGGCTGCACAATCATATGTGAGCAGAGTGAACAGAAGAGGGCTCAACACACATCCTTGAGGAGAGCCAGTGCTGAGGGTTATGGTGGAGGAGGAGAAGTTGTGGATCCTCACTGACTGTGGTCTGTTTGTTAAGAAGTCTAGTACCCAGTTACAAATGGAGGGGCTATAAGTCCTAGTGTGAATAGTTTGTCCATCAGGGTTTGGGGGATCATGGTGTTGAAGGCAGACGTAAAGTCCACAAAGAGCAGACGGACGTAGGAGTCCTTCTGATCCAGGTAATAATAATAATAATAATGAATTCAATTATAATGCACTTTTCATTAGTGAAAATCTCAAAGTGCTACACACATTGAATGCTACACACATTCATACACCAGTAGCGGCAGACTACCATGCAAGGTGCTTTCCAGTCCTACCGGGAGCAACTCAGGTGGGTGAGAGCAGTGTGGACCACAGAGGAGATGGCGTCCTCTGTTGATCGGTTCTCACGGTATGCATACTGATGAGGGTCCTCGTTGATGTTGATAGTTGTTTTGATGTGGGCCATGACCAGTTTTTTGAAGCATTTAGCAAAAATTGGGCTGAGGGCCCCTGGCCGATAGTCATTCAGACCAGTCACTGTAGAGCAGGGGTCTCCAAACTTTTTCCTGTGAAGGCCACATAACTTTTCCCTTCTCTGGTGGGGGGCCGGAGTCAGTTTATAACAGGAAAAAGTGTGACGATTGCAGGAGTGCTTAAATGTAAACGTATTGTTTTCCAGAAAGCACAATCAAATAACCCTCTCTGGGTTCTTCACAGATGTTGGAACAATAATAAATAGTTAATTAGTAGTGAATAACTTACTGGGAGCCGTTTCTCCGCGGTGTCCATCCAAAAGGCTGCGCGCATTAGCATTAGCCCCTCCGCATTAGCATGTTAGGCCACGCAAGCTATCATACCTGTCTTTGTGACGGGATTCATAGTGTCGCCACAGATTGTATTCTTTGAATACCGCCACCGCCTCTTTACAGATGAGACGGACAGCCTTTTCTTTGCATTGAACAAAAAAATAATCATTTGTCCACTGCAGCTTAAATGCCCTGCATTCTGAATCTATTTTTCTCTTACCTAATCTTTTCACCATTGTTCAGTTCTGTCTTTGAGAGGGGCGGGTTTAGGATTTTTTTTCTGAGGGTTGCCAGATAGGGGTACAGACCGCAAAAGGGTGGAACAGAATGTCACGTTTTGGATGTGTCAGAGTTTTTCCCCAAACATTGACACAATAAATTAAATGTGGAACAATAGTTCAAAATAGTCCATAACTAAGGAACATTTTATTGCAAACGTCCAACTTCATTATCAAATACAAATACACATATGAAAAAAAATCTAAATGTTCTCTGGTATTGTTCTGGGGGCCGGACCAAATGTGGAGGAGGGCCGCATCCGGCCCGCGGGCCGCAGTTTGACCACCACTGCTGTAGAGCTTTTTGGGACTGGGATGATGGTGGCTGTCTTCAGGCATATGGGAACTGTCTCCAGGGCAAGTGAGGTGTTAAAGATGTCGGCCAGCACATCGCAGAGCTGATTGGCACATTTTTTTAACACTTTCATGTTGTCTGGGCCGGTTGCTTTGTGCGGATTAATCCTCCTGAAAGTACTCCTTACTTCTGCTGCGGTCGTGCTGAGATGCTCTTCATCTGGTGGTGAGGTGAGTCTGGTGCTGGGTGGTCTATTATTATATTCTATATAGTGTGTACTATAGATT